>CM037855.1:45177013-45215855 GCA_021234595.1 Delia radicum | reverse complement strand
AATGAACGGAGTTACTTAAAATATTCTTTGGAATCAAGTTTACTTCATGTAGTACGTAAATTTAGACCGAATTAAATCTAAATTTAGGAGTAATCGTAGATGTTTTTATAGCCTACATTCAGGTGTAATCGTAAACATTTCTAAATTCGGACTCAATTGTGGTGATTTTTAATTTAAATCAAGCTTAACATAATTTTTATTTTTAATAAAATTATATCAAACTTGTATAAGAGACAAAGTACAGTCTAGTTTACTCCCCCTGTGTTGTTTATAAACTAAACAAAATATAAAAAGGAGAGAAAAACAAAAAACGTGTATTGAATATACACTAGAGGTGGACCTTCCACATAACAAACAAGTTTTCAATTTATTTTTTGATCAATGGTTATAATCTTTAACTTCAAGCTCATATATTAGTTCTCATGTAGTGAGTAACTAGTTTATATGAATGTTTAATGTTTGGCATGGGATTGTTACCCGCTTTCAAAACGTGTTCTGATGATGGGAACCTAGAAAATTCCCGAAATAGATCTATCAACACATTCCTGAAAGGGTCAAATAATAAATTTGAAAACAAAAATCTCTATAGATTATTTGTTAGGACAATATCCTAATAAAGAAATATAGAGTATGGCCTCGAACTTACTGAATTCAACAGGAAAATCAAGAACACTCCTAGGGAAAAGCTTATTTTAACCATTTTTGAAAAAACGAAAAAATTTTTGAAAATACACAATGATATTATAATTATACAGGCAGACAAGGGAAACAAGACGGTAGCAATGTACAAATGCGAGTACGATGGCAAAATGGAAAAACTTCTAGAAGACAAAATACGTACAGAACATCGCGAATAGACCCTACACCAAAATTGCAAAGGACAAACAATAATATCGTCACAGATTTACACAAAAGCGGATATATAGATTTATGGCAAAAACGACGCCTACATTGCTCGGCCGCAAATGCTCCAAGGATTTACGGATTGCCAAAAATTCACAAGACTGGGATTCCCCTTAGACCAATTGTCTCCTCGATAAAGGTTCCATGTTACCAACTATCGAAATACGTAGGACAAATTTTAAAACACATAATATCGGACAATACAATATTAAAACTCAACGCAATTAAAGAGACAACTAAGGGAAATACATCTGGATAAAGGAAACGTATTAGTATCTTTCGATGTGGTTTCGCTTTTCACAAATATTCCAGTACACACCGCGATTAAAAATATTATGGGAAAGTGGAATATTATTAAAGACCTTACAAGAATCCCAAGTTCAAAATTTCTTGAAATTTAAAATTTTGCCTTACCGACAATAACTACTTTGTCTATAAAAATAAAACATTTAACCAGATATTCGGTATGCCAATGGGCAATCCACTCTCCCCAACAATAGCTGACAACGGAATTAAGGAATAGAAATATACACATTAAATACATAGGAAAATATGTAGATGACATCTTAGCTGTAGTAAATCTAGACGACAAAGATGAGATCCTGAAAATACTTAATAATATCACCCAAAAATTCAATTCACGATTGAAATGGAAGAAAACAAGGAAATTGCATACCTTGATACAAAATTACATAGAGAAAGAGACAAAATAATATTCGATTGGTATGCAAAAGAGACATCGACGGGGAGAATAATGAATTTTTTTTGCCACTCAACCTAAAAACCAGATAATAAACACAGCTAAAAACTTTATAGACAGAGTGTTGAACATCAGTGACGAACAATTTTACCACAAAAATATACCGAAGATCTCCCAAATATTAACAGACAACAGTTTCCCAAAAATCTTGCAAAAACATTAATAGAAAACGTGCTCAATCAGATTAAAAATAAAATAAAACACAAACCTACAAATAATGAGGATAGACATTTTTACAGTGTACGATACATCCCTGGTCTCACTGACAACAGAAACATTAAGACTACAATACAATCTAAAAACATATGTTTTGCTTATAAACCCAATCAGACTTTAAATGCAATATTTACAAACGTTATAGGCGCCAATTGACAAAAAACAACAAAGCAATGTTGTCTACGAAATCAAATGCAAAGGAAAAAATGATCAAAACTGCGAACTCATCTACATCGGCACGACAAAGAGAACACTAGAAACGAGAGTCGGAGAACACATAGTTGACATCACCAAAGGGAAAGAAGTACAGCTCTGTCACAACACATAAACCAAACAGGCCACACAGCTGATTTTGAAAATGTTAAAATATTAGACAAAGAAAATATGGAAAGGAAAAGGTTGACAATAGAAAGCTTAAGAATACAACAACAAATAAAAAGAACGATGAATCATAAAGAAGATACCGATAATATAAACACAAGTTATAGGGTTGCAATAATATAAACAGCTATGATATTAATTAAGTTTGTGTTTAAATTTAATTTAATGTTAAATGTTTTATGTTGTTTTGTATTGTATTAAACAAATAATAATTTTTGTGATGTAAGAAAATATAATTCTGTAAGTTTAAATTGTTTTATTGGTGATAAAAATTGTACTAATTTGAAATTTTAATTTAAATAGACGAATTCCTTGATAAAGACAGCAAAAAACTGTCGAAACGTCGGAAAAATATGTATTAAATGGTTTTTTAATTACATTGGAAATTATAGGCCCTAATAGCTTAAATAAAACACTGAAAAAATTTTCATTTTCATTGCACAATTAAAGGTCAAAAACACGAAAAGGAGATGTTAGAATTTAAAGATATTGCTCAAGTAGTTAATGATACATATCAGACAGTATTTAAAGAAGGTCAACATTTAAACAAAAACAAAAATGGTTCAATGCTAAATGTTACAATGCTAGAAAAACATCTTTCAAATGGCTACGAAAATGTAGAAAAAAGAGAGTTATGAAAATAAAGAAAAATATTAAAGGCCAACAAAAATTTAAAGAAGTGTGTCAAGAAGAAAAATTAAAGTACTTAAAGAGTTTAGATGAAAAGTTAGAAAGAGTCAGTGATAGTAAAGATTGGTGGAAAATCGCAAAAGAAATCAGTTACGGTGATAATTTACAAAGTATATTGGCTCCGGCCGAAAATCTCAAAACGTATTTTCAACAGCTTTTGAATCCTATACAAAACCCAATAGACATACAATACGCTTATTTGCATCAAGAAGATGGTCTCTTAGATAGAGTGATAACAACAGCCGAAATAAAGGAAGTGTTGCTAAAAGCCAAAAATAATAAAGCACCAGGGGACGATCGTATACCATATGAATTTTTTAAAAATGCTCCAGATGAATTAATCGAAGAAATTGCAACAACATGTAACGTTAAGTATGATAGTGGTAAAATAGATGATGCGTTTATTTTAAGTATAATTTATCCGATACATAAAAAAGGTGACTCTTTAATACCAAGCAACTATCGTGGAATCTCTTTCATGAACTGTTTACCAAAAATAATGGTGGGATTAATAACTAACAGACTGTCTGATTTTGTTGAACGCCACAAATATCTGAATGAATATCAAGCCGGCTTTCGAAAAAATTACTCAACGGTCGATAACATATATAACCTTACACACTCAAAAAAATAAGTTAGTAGAAAGTTAGTAAAACGTCTTGTAAATCAGGTATACTATTTTTTAGCAAATATTTTTGCTAAAATCGTGTTTTCAGCTAAAATTTTGTTATACTTATTCAGCACTTAACTGTTTTATACTAATGCTTTACTAATATACTAATGTTTTACTAATTAATTTTGCTAAAAAAATTGTGCTGATAAGCAGATGTCGCGGCATGTCAAGATGTAGTAGAGAAGAGGAAAATGATATTAAAAAGTACAACTCTAACAAGACAAGTAAAAAAATCAACCATGAAAAAACATATACAGACATGTAGACAGAGTAAAGAGAAAGACAAAAACACACATCTTAGGTAGATTTGTATGGTTTCTTTTTCTTATTGCAAAAAAGGGTTGTTTTTTTTCGTTTCGTTTGTTTTGTTTATTTTTTCGTTTCATTTCTAGAATTATCTTCGGCAGTTTCGTCATAGCATCATTAAGACAACCATTGATGTAAGTAGTTGAAAGAAAATTTTTGTTATGTTATATATATTTATTTCTATATATTTTCAGATATTAAATTAATTCATGTCGTCAATGTGGGAAAATTAAAATTGTTATATTTCGTTATTATAGTAAATTATTTTTAAAAGAATCACAAAAATATGTTTTATGATTTTCAGCAAATAAATTAACTAAATTACAATTTTTCTACAAATTTTTTGCGTTTTTTTCAGTCTACTAAAATTCAGCAAAAAATTTATTAATTTTTACCAACGCTTTTTATTTCTAATCTACTAAGTGTTAGCAAAACTTTTGCTGAATCTACAAATTTTGTTGCTAAAATCAGCTCGCTGATTTTCAGCAAAAGATTTTGCTGACATTAGCAACTTTTTTGCTAGCATCCTCCTGACTAAAATTTTGCTGACTCAGCAAAATTTTTTGCTGACTTTACAAACTTTTTTTTATGAGTGCAGCAATAGTTTATTTAAATCGCCAACGGAAGAAGAAAACGTATGCGTTCTTTGTGGACTTTAAAGCCGCATTTGACAAAGTCTCACGAATGCTCTAATATATAAGTTACACACAATAGGCATCTCGTCCAAAACAGTAAAGTTTATTGAAAATGTGTATAAAAACACAAAATCAGCGGTTTGGACAGGCCAAGAGCTATCTGACCCCTTTTCAACGGTATCAGGTGTGAAACAAGGATGCCTTTTTGTCCCCGTTACTGTTTGCGTTATATTTGAACGACTTACATGACCACTTAGAAGGAGGGATAAACATTGAAAACTTGAATATTCGTCTACTGTTATATGCAGATGACATCGTTATTCTATCAGACGAAGTTAGTATCTTGCAGAAAATGATTCATAAATTAGAAGAATATTGTAAATGTGGGACGTTGAAGTAAATCTAAGCAAGTCAAAAATTATGGTATTTAGAAAAGGTGGAAAATTGGAACGAAAGGAAAAATGGTATTTTAATGGAGAAGAGATACAAATAGTTTCCGAGTATTGTTACCTAGGCGTCACACTGTCTCCCACAATGATTTTTAGAAAACATGTGGAAAATAGAACCATTACAGCGAAAATAGCATAAATATTACTTGGAACAACTTTCTCAATAAATCTAATATATCGCTAAGATCTAAATGGAAACTCTTTTTGGCAGTCAGTAGAGCTGTTCAAAGTTATGGGGCTCAAGTATGGGGATTTTCACTTTTTGAAGAGGTTGATAAGCTGCAGCTGTTTTTTATAAAAAAAATTTTGAAACTACCCAGCTTTACACCAACCTATATACTTATGCTAGAAACTGGAATGGAAAACGGGCATCTGTACACACTAAACCTACACTTAAGGTATATTTCGAGGACTAAGTTTGAATACAACCAACATAGACTTCCAAATCAGTTCACTAAACTCCTAGAACAGCAGCAACTACTTTGGGTTAAGGATCTGAACAGAATAAGTGCAGATTATGGACTGTCATGGGCACAGAATCTTAACAAAACACAATTTAACTCAAATCGTGTAAATTTACTGAATGCGTTAAGAACTAAATATAAGCAAAATGACCTGGCACAAGTAGACCAAACAAGTAGAATTTTTAGAAAACTTAATCCACTTGCAGGGGTCAAATATATGACCGATAACACAAAGATTGAAGATATAACATGGGTATTTAAGGCAAGAAGTGATATGATAAAGCTAAATGGTAATAATTTTAATAACAATACTTCAATTTTATGCTCACTTTGTAATTTAAGAGAAAAAGAAGACATAGAACATTTATGGGTCGTTGTTACGCTTTAAGGGAATTTAGGGCTTCAAATTTTGGAAAAACTGTACTAAGTGAAGAGGAAATAATAAATTTATTAGATTTTAAAACACACTCTTGGAAGTTATTGGCAAATTATATCAAAACATGTGTAATATATCGAAATTATTTAATAGCTGAATTTAATGTATAAAAATTAATCTATTCATGTGTAGGTTAGGTTAGGTTAGGAAGGGTTATGTACCCAAGGGCACAACTCCACTCGGAGACCAATACGGTCCATTGTGAATCCCTTCAGAGAAAAAACGGTGAGAAAGAGTAGAAATAGACAGAAAAACATAGCTCGAAAGATAAAAATAAAGAAAGGTAGAAAATATATATTTACTCCCCAGAAACCGGATCCTAACGTCCCCTTACTAGAAACAGCCGTCCTATCTCCCTGACAAATCTCAGCAAATCAACTGGATTGTATCCAGCGACACACCCGAGTTCGTCGTGAAATCTATCTCCTAGCCATTTCTGTCTGAGACCCTGTAACCTAGGACAGTGGCACATTATATGCTCAACCGTCTCCAGTTCCTCAACGTCCTCGCACAGCCTGCAAAAATCCGGTATGTCCCCTGTCCCATCTGCTTGTGAAAGCCCTGACAGCACAATGACCGGTCAGGAACCCCGTAAGGGTCCTGAGACCTTCCCTGTCCAGTCCCAGAAGAACCTTGGTTGCCCCTGCGTCCAAAGCGGGCCATAACGCCCTAGACACCCTGCAGTCCATTCTGTTCCTCCATGATTGGCTAACGGTTTCGCGGAATCCCTTCCGTATAACCTCAAAGTAGTAACATAAAGGGGGCTTTACCCCCCCCCCCCCCCGTCTCTTACCGCCAAGTCCAGATTTGAACCCTCCTTGCAAGTTCGTTCGCCAACTCATTGCCATCCACCTTGCAGTGTCCGGGTACCCAACACAGCCTCACCGTGAATGCCTCCATGAGCTCCCTCAGAGCACACCTACACCGTGCGACCAGGCGCGAGCGCACCGTGTAGTTTGTCAGTGCTTTGAGTGCCGCCTGACTGTCGACATAGATTGTCACCCTAGATCCCCCAACGATGTGTCCCAGTATCACTTCCGTCGCCCTCCAGATCGCCAGGATCTCCGCTTGGAAGACACTGCACTCATCTGGGAGTCTGTATGATCTTTTCACGTCAGTGCCAGCAATATAAACACCGGCACCCGTGCCCGTGTCCATTTTGGATCCGTCCGTGAATACTGCCCACCCCTCGAACAGCACATTGGATCCACGCCAGACCTCCCTAATCGGAAAGTCCACCGGAGGTGTTCCACCGAAGTCTAAGGTCAATATCATATGATCCGATATTCCCTCGAGACTACTACCATGATCAAGCAGTCCTACTTCGTACAATATTTTCGTGTGGTCATCTCTCCTAGGTCTTACCAGCGCAGACTCGTAGAGCCTAAATAAGTTCCTAGCAGCCACACTCCTCACATAATGTTCAATTGGGGATAGATGCAGTATGATATCCAACGCTGCCTGTGGAGTACTTCTCCTCGCACCTGTAATACCAAGAGAGGCACTCCTTTGGGCCTTGTTGAGCAACTTCCTACAGCTATCCACTCTCAATGCATCCCACCAGACACTACATCCATAAGTGAGAATAGGTCTAACTACCGACGTGTAAATCCAGTTTACCATATCCGGTCTTAGTCCCCAATTCTTACCGATGGAGTTTCTGCATGTGTAGTAGGCATTGATGCCTCTCTTCATCCTTTCCTGAGTATTTCTCTTCCAAGACAATTTGCTGTCTAGGAAGCACCCCAAATACTTAGCACAGTCCGATAGAGGCAACTCGACGCCATCTAACACTGGCCTCCTAAACTCCTCTATTTTATATTTCCTGGTAAAAAGCACCAGTTCAGTCTTATTGGGGTTTACCCCCAGTCCACTATCTTTCGCCCATGCCGAGAGCTCGCCCAGCCTCACCTGCATAATCTCGCTGATCGTGGGCAAAAATTTCCCCCTGACCAGCAGTACTATGTCATCCGCGTAGGCAACGACTTTCCCTCCCCTGGAGTCAAATGTCCTGAGAATTCCGTTAACCGCTAGCAGCCACAGAAGAGGATATAAAACTCCCCCCTGAGGCGTCCCTCTGGTAACCCTTCTCCTTACGTAATTATCAAATAGTATACCGACTGACGACATAGAGTCAAAGTTGGATTTACAAATTATTCTTAAAATCTTTTATATTAAAATTAAAAAAGTACATATATTGCTAAATTTGAAATGAAATAAAGAATACTACTACTACTAAAGGTCAAAAAAAAAAAACATAATTTTTATTTTTAATAAAAATTATATCAAACTTAATTGTGTATATTTTATTAGTATAATAGTAAAAAACTTCAAAGTCTAAATTCCGACTTAATTGTGGATATTTTTTGTCTAAATTAAGACTTAATCACGGATATCAGTCTTAATTAAGTCTTAATTTTGAATATTTTTAATGTCGAATCGTTTTTATGGTTATTGTTTTCAAGTCAAAAGTCTAAATCCAGGCTCAATTGTGCATATTTTCATAGGTCTGAATATAGGCTCATTCGAGAATATTTTTATAGTCTATATTCAGGCTTTATTACGAATATTTTTGAAGTCTGATTTCAAGATCAATCCTGTATATTTTTATAATCTGAATTTAGACTTAATCGTAAACATTTTTATTGTCTAAATTCAGG
Source organism: Delia radicum (assembly GCA_021234595.1). Lineage (NCBI taxonomy): Eukaryota > Metazoa > Arthropoda > Insecta > Diptera > Anthomyiidae > Delia > Delia radicum. The sequence goes on along the minus strand of CM037855.1, from coordinate 45,207,282 downwards.
CTCAACGTGGATATTTTTATAGCATATTTAGGCTCAGTCGTGGATGTTTTTTTTTAATAATCTTTTTATATTCTAAATTTAAGGTTAATCGTGAACGTTTTCAATGTTTGTATTCAGGCAAAATTCTGTATATTTTTGTAGTCTTAATTCAGGCTCAGTCGTTGATATTTTTGTATAGTCTAAATTTAGGCTCAAATTTGGAAATATTTACAGTCGTGTACAGTCCAATTGTGTATCTTTTAATAGTCTAAATTCAGAGTCATCCGTAGATATTTTAAAGCCTTCACTCAGGCTCAACTCTGAATGATTTCATCGTTTAAATTCAGGATCAACTGTAAATGATTTTATAGCTTAAGTTTCGGTCCAATCGTGTATCTTCTAATAATCTAAATTAGAAATATGCTTATTTTTTAGTCCAAATAAAGTTGAAATATATCTAATTTCAGTTAAAAACATGAGTCATTTACAGCATAATAATAGGTTTCATATTTGTTCGTGAGTTTTTCCTGTGGGAAAAGGACCAGTCACAGGACACGCCACTTTACTGATCCTTGGTGAGGGAGCGGTCCTTAGATCGATTCTTTTAAAAGAATGGGATAGGTCAGTAATCACTACGACAGGGGTACAATATAGTATTAAATATGAATATTTGTATTGTACAATTTTAGGTTTTTTTTACGGTCTAAATTCAGGCTCAATTGTAAATGATTTTATAGTTTAAATTCAACGTCAATTTTGGATGATTTCATAGCCTAAATTAAGGGCCAATCGTGTAGCTTCTATTAACCCAACATACAGGCTCAAAACTAGATATTTATATAGTCTAATTTAAGGTTCTGTTTTATTGCAGGCCCAATCGTGAGTCGTTTTACAGCCTTATAATAAGCTTCATGTTTGTTCGTGAGTTTTTTTCTTGTTGACACGGACCGGTCCTTGGACCGGTTCTTTTATATGAAATGGACCGATCAGTGGCCATTACGACATGGGGTTGTTTTAGAAATGGGTCAATTGCAATTGTGGCTTGTCACAGGGCTGAGGCAAAAGAACATGTCACAGAAATAACGCAAAAGAACTGGTCATAATTTTTTGCCCTTAAAATATAAGACTAGGCCGATAAGAAAAAAATATGGGTCCGTAAATGTCTTAACTTTTAGCCATGTCTTATTTTGACCAGTCACGCAGTAGTTCCTTTGAGACTAGTATATTTGAATTGGCAACAGGACATATCAGGGCATAGCTGATATGTCCTATTTTTATCAGGCAAGGGGTTGGTAATTCCAGGCTGGTTCTGTTTCCACCAGTAACTGTATAGGTTATTTCGGACACATCCTGTTTGCATCGTTAACAGATCAGGTTCTCGATTTCAACTGACCCACTTTTTCCCACAGGTTTTATAACCAATTTTAGTTTCAAACATGAAGTAGAATTATCTTTAAATTAAATAACAAAAAAGAATGTTTAATAATGTTTTTAATTTTTAGAGAAAAACGTTTATTCTTCTCCTTAACCTCAACCTTTCTAAAAAGACTTACCTTTAGTACTTCATCCACCGATATAGCTCCATCTTTGTCAGCATCCAATTTACTTAAAACATTTTCAATTTGTTTAAGTCTAGACTCATCTGAGGTTTGTTTTAACTGCAAAGACAATATTATTTATATAAATTTCAATAGTATAATCACCAAAAATATATATTACCTTCTTAATGGTGTGCACCAATTCATCAATTTGTACAATTTCCTCTTCACGCTTCTTGGCCTCCTCTTGTTCCTTTGTTAATTCTTCACCCAATAGGTCTTGTGTTTTGACTTTTTGTTTTTCTTCCAAATCCGTTAGCACCTTATCCAATTGGCCAATCATGGTATTAACCTTTTTGAATAGCATTTTGGCGGCACGACTTTCATGAACGGGTTCCTGAACAACTTGTCGTACTTCACGTAATTCTTCGACATCTTCTTTGTATTCTTCCAATTCTTCTTTGAGATCTTTAATAGTTTCCTTCTCCACCAACATTTTCTTGTCATTCGAAAGAGTTTTCAAAGCTTCGGATAATAGTTCAACATCCTTGGAAGATAATGACTTTTCATCTTCGGCTTTAGCTTTAGAGACTGCCTCTTCTTTAGTGGTTTCAGCTTCAGATAAAACAGTCGAAACAATAGGTCTAACTTTGTCAATGGTAGGCACAGTATCGGTGACATCCTTGGCCCGATCGATTAATTCAGCACTGATATCATCGACCAATTTAGCCTTGTCCAATAGTACATCCTTTTCAGCCTTGGCTTTTTCTTCTTCTCTTTCCTCTTCACGTTCCTCTTGGATTTTACGTACTTCTTCTTTAATGATTTCCAATTTAACCTTATTATCAATTTTGCCTTCACGTTCACCAATGGCGGCCTTAGTTTGATTAGCCACTGAATCGGGTAACACTCTAAGCGTTTCCTTGAGTTTATCGGTGGTAAAGGAATCATCAGAAATCGATACAGCTCTTGATAGTAGTAATAAAGTTTGAGGAACCTTTTCATTTAGTGACAAATCAATCCATTCCTGTAATTGAGTTTGCATACGTTCTTTAGTCAAACCATAGGCACGCATACCGCGAGCCTTACAAGCCTGTTGCAATTCCCATAAATCCAAAGTATTAACGCCTTCGCGGGATATTACACGATCATCCGCAGCCAAAGAACGCAATTTCAAACGTAACTGAAATCTTAACAAGTTAGTGGTACCCATTGTATTTACTTCCAATACCCTACACAAAGCGACCAATTGTTCCCTGCTCAAGGAATCAATGGTTATCTCATCATTGAATCTTTTAGCAAACTTTATAATATCATCACTTGATACTTGTTCGTTGGGATCTCGGATTTTTTGAAAGAACAATTCAAATTGTTTGGCTTCTTCACTTTTATGCTCCTTATGTTGTACCGTCATTTCATCCAGAGTCTTTTGCAAGAATTTGGCCATTTCCAAACGTACTTGTAGAGCCTGTTTTAATTTATCCTCTCTTTCCTTGGTAGTTTGGAATGTTGATGGCAACATGCCAGGGAAGAATTTTATAAACAATGGTAAAGCCAATTCCATAAATGGTACAATAATAAATACCGAGAAAGGAATCAAACGAAACATATCCGAAGTGGTACGCACTAAGAGTTTATTTTCTCGGCGCGTCAATGTTTTACCATTTAAAACGCGCCACAAAAGTTTCCGACAGATATTAATGTCGATAAACAGCAAACGGAAACCATGGTAATAATGTACAATCTCTTCCCAAATACGAGTTTTAAGAGATTTCTTAACTGCCACCGTTTTTCTGGGTAGCTTCTACTAATTTCGAGCTATCGGTGCTGGTTCCAGCTGCTGCTGCGGCTGTTGCCTCTTTAATAATTTCATCCACCTTTTCTTTTTGTTTATCTTTCATATTTTGTACTGTCACTTCCACTTTAGAGGAAGGTTGTTCATACAAACCCTGACCAAGACGAAAATATCGGTTGGTATTATAACTGTAGGACAACATTGAAGTATCATTCTTTTGTTGGTTGTTACGCAGTGTATGATAATCATGACTGGCAGCCACCGAAGCAACTGGCAAATAATGTTTATGATTGGATAGTAAATTGTGTCTGCTAACATAAACTGTGGCCCATGTGTATCAACACGATATTTTAGAGCAAAATGTGAACGATATTGTGAAGTTGAGTCTAAAAAGAGAAGAAATAAGAATACAAGATTCATTAGAATTTAGAATAGAAAATAAAAATTGGTACAGAAGTAGTAAGCTAATATTAAGTTTAAATTAAATGATGAAAAATTAGTTTTAAAGTGTTTATTTTTGCAAGTTTTAAAATCAAAATGGATGTGAATTTACGAAACTTGTAGCGTATAAGTGTAGCGTTAGTTTTAGAATTTGTAATTCCCCTACGCTGCCCACCATTTCCTTTGTACTATGGTCAGATTGAAATTACAAAAAAAAAAAAAAAAATTACGTTTTTGTCTAAGTTCTTCTTAAGACTCTCAGTTGAACAGAAGCAGTGTGTTGTTGATGTAGCAGCGGTACTGTAATTACAAATGAATAAAATATTAGCTTTCTTCTCCTGGTTCTGGGGAATCTTCTAGGTCTAACTTCAGGTAGCGAGCCATCTCATCGGGATCGGGTTTACTGCGCAGTTGAAGAGGTTAGGTGTGGCATGCGGACTTTCGCCACATGCGGGACACACATTGGGTATTGTTGTGTTAATCCTTGACCAATAGGAATTCAGGTGATTGCAATACCCGGATCTTAATTGTACCAACACCACCCTTTTAGGTTAGGTGGTGGTTTGGATGTCCCCTCCGATGACATTCCAGAATGAACTGTTTTGTCAACATCTGACATTCGATTCCTCGTGAAGATAGTGTTCCGAGGTCATCTGAATGCAGGCCGTTACCGATCTTAGGGGAACGTTCTGGCAGCTCTGAAGCTTTTTCCACTGCGTGAGCGATAACGTTTGTGGTTCACACTATCGCAGCATAGTTTGCCACTGACGGACAATTGCCTTATAGCTAGCTAACAAGGTTTCTTTGTCCTTACCCCAGGTGCTGCCGGCTAGCGACTAAAGGACCTTGCGTCTACTGCGCAACTTGCTGCAAGTTGCAGTGGCGTACGCTGACGACGTGTACATACTGTCGAATTTTAACCCAAAGATTATGGGGTGGTTCACTGTCGAAATTTTTACACCATCGACTATAACATCCAGTTCCAGTGATACATGCGTGGCCCAAGTGGCGAAAAGCGTCGCCGATGACTTGGCTGGAGACAGCTGCATGTTTCTTGCAGTGAAGAAAGTAGGGAGAGTAAGTGTGTTGTTGTTGATCAGAAAAAAATTAAGATCGCGCGAGTTTTGGCTAGACAGACTTTCATTTACGATATGTCTTGAAATACGGTTCATCTCGATGATCCATTTTGACATATCTTTGTGTTGAGAGTATCGGAGGAGCCTCCAATAACATCCCCGATTAAACTGCTTCGTCAACATGTGACTATTATCTTAGACCGTAAGGATCTTTAACTATCAGTGGTGTTTTGTGATCTTCTGGAGACATGCCGTTACGGTTATAAGGGCATGACTTTGACAGTTCTACAAATTTATTCACTGCGTATCATTCAGTTTTATGAGCTTATAACAATTGAAGTCTAATGTTACCCCGATAATGAAGGTACGAGGGCACCGCAATAAGTCCGGGTCTTTTTAAATGAAACAGTGTTTTTTAGTATAAAAAGTTTTTAGTTTTCAACATAGTCTCCTTTGAGCTCAATATTAGAGTATTCAAATAACTCGGGTTTGCTTCGAGTACAGGTGTAACTCGATTTTGAGGTTTTGCACTTACTCGATTAATCGAGTAAGTTTTTTAACTCGAATAATTACAAATTTTTTTTTCCAATATATAATTATATCTGCCTTATAAAATCCCAAATAAAAAATGTTTCATATGGTTATATATTACTTTATACAGTTATTAATTATATATATTATATTACAAAATATATATTCAAATAAAATTATATAAAATTATATCTTAATATATATATTCATATAATGCATTATGTAAAAATATATAATAACATATCTATCTATATATGATTACATATGTCACATGTAATTGCATATATGTACTTGTCAACAATTGTATCTAATTGGATGTAACTGTATCACCTTCCCAGTGTAGAAACGGTAATGACACGTCATTACTTTTCCTTACTTTAAAACATACGAGGGCGGATCAATAAGTGCGTGACTTTTCGAACTTTTCGTACTTATAAGAAATGCAACACTGCTCCCATCAAGTATCAATTGTTAATAGACTACTGTCAAATTTTGAGCAAGTTCCGTCATTTACTTTGCGTTTAACAGCTGTTCAAAACATACAACCTCGTGGATTTTTTTTAAATGAAAAAAAGTGAATTTCGAGTGCTCATTAAACATTATTTGTTGCCAAAAAAAAAAAAAAAAACCGTCAATCTAACCAAGGAAAAGCTTGATAAATACTATGGGGACTCTGCACTATCGATTTCAATGGTAAAAAAGTGGTTTACTGACTTTCGCTGTGGTCGTACAAGTACAAATGACGCTTCTGGACGGCCAATTGAGGTCAATACACCCGAAAATGTCGAAAAAAAATCCACGATATGGTGTTGGCCGATCGAAGAGTAAAAGTGCGTGAGATTGTTGATGCCATAGGCATTTCATATGGCAGTGTGGTTTCGTCTGTCTGCAAGATGGGTGCCGCGTTTGCTCTCAATTGACCATAAACGTAATCGTGTGACAACTTCAAAAGATTGTTTGGAGTTGTTTAAACCGCAATTTGAATGAGTTTTTGCGGCGTTTTGTGACTGTGGATGAAACATGGATCCATTACAACACTTCGGAGACCAAGCAGCAGTCTAAACTCCGAAGAAGGCCAAGCAAGGTAAGTTTGTCGGCCAATAAGGTGATGGCAACAGTTTTTTGGAATGCAAGAGGGATAATCCACATCGATTACCTTCAAAAGGGAAAAACAATAAACGGGCGAATATTATGCCAACTTATTGAACCGATTTAACGAGGATTTAAAAAAAAAAACGACCCCATATGGCCAAGAAAAAAGTTCTTTTTCATAAAGATAATGCACGGGTGCACACGTGTGCAGTCTCAATGGCAAAATTCCATGAATTGGGCTACGAATTGGTACCCTCATCCGTCATATTCTCCGGATTTAGCCCCCAGTGACTATTTCCTATTTCCAAACCTAAAGAAATGGCTCGGTGGAAAAAGATTTAGCTCCAACGATGAAATTATTGATCAAACAAGTGCCTATTTTATGGACCACGAAAAATCCTATTTTTTGGAAGGAATACAAAATTGGAGAAACGTTAGACTAAGTGTATTGAGCTAAAAGGAGATTATATTGAAAAATAAAATTTTTTTTTGCAAATAAAACTGTGTTTCATTCAAAAAGTCACGGACTTATTGTTCCGCCCTCGTACATATATATAATGACATACTAATAACTAGTTAATTTTCCCATTATTTCAATACAAAAAATAATGCATTACCCATAAGAACTTAGAACTTTTTTTTTTGAAAATCTATTTTAACTCGATTATTTTTTCACCTCTAGTAAGTACATATATAACTACTTATTTAAGATTTTTTGTAAACTGCAAAGTAATGATATTTTGTGCAAGCAAGTCATTTATGTTTTTATCTATCAAGTATAACATGCCGATATAGTTCAGAAGGTAGAGTGGTTGACTGACAACCTGGAGTTAACAGATTTATTTTTACTGTTCTTATTTTATTAAGCAAAAAAATCTTCTAAATTTAGCAGTTTTTTTCCGCAAGGTAATTTTTAACTAATTTTTAGTAGCTTTTTCTACTATTTTTACAGGTTTATTTCTATGAGTGTACACTAGGCCAAAAAAAAATGGCTAAAGTTTTGCATTCTTTTCACAGCTCCAATTACGAATAAATAATTTCGAAAAAATTTAAATTTACCTAATATTAAAATAATTCTGTTCGCTTTTCTTTACACACAGCATGGGGATTTAAAAAAAATAACACTGAAGGGATCCCTCTATGTTCTTAGCGTGTGGACCGATTTATTTTTCTTGAGTACTTTAATACTGCGTACAAAAAACTCTGTATTTCTTAAATTTTAAAGATGTTTTCATACAAAAATGTGTTAATTTTTGACCCCTATTTTTAACCCCTACACAACATATCCAAATTTCATTAAAATCTGCGGATTCTCCACTGTGCAGAGTCCTTGTAAGTGTTAATTTGTGTTAGTTAATAAATTTAATAAATATATAAAGGGTCCACCAAATAACTTTTTTTTGAACTCCTGAACCAATTGGACTTTGTATGGCGTTATACCAAGGTCTTTATGCAAAATTCGTCTCAATGATGTCTCCGAAATGTTCAATTGTTGAGAACGACGGTGAATTGATGTTGATGGCGCTTCACGCACACTTTCTTCCACAGCAGCAATATTCTCGGGTGTACGCACTGTTTTTGGCTTTTCACGCTTTGGTTTATCGATGAGGATGCCAGTTTCTTTCACTTTTTTCACAAGATAACGAACATACGGACCATATTCGTTCAGCGGAAGGATAAAACTAATTATCTGTCAAATCACACATGAGCTAAGTGTTACCATTCACGAAATAAGCACTAGTTGAAAAAAAAAAGTTAGATGGCGGACCTTTTATTAAAAATAGTAAATAGTAAATATAAAACATAATTTTTATTTTTAATAAAAATTATATCAAACTTATATTACAAATATATTAAAATATATATCGAACACCTAGTACAAAAGTGACTCAACTCAAAATTTTTCATTTTTCAGAAATCGAAAAAAAATATTTGCAACTTCATGAAACATAAAGAAAGACATAACTGTTTTTTAGCAACAGTTAACAACAACAAAATACACTGATATTTTTTTATAGATAAACAAGTATATTCTGCATAGTTTAAGCATATAAAACGAAAAATTAAAATTTTGAGTTGAGTTGAGTCACTTTTGAACTGGGTGTGCAATATATGTATCCTTAGGGTGGTCTTTCGTTGTATGGGCGAATAATAAAAACGAGATTTTGACTGTACCCCCCTCTTAAAATATTTGTTTGGGTACAAAAATTCACCATTCAACAAATTAGAGTTCTAGCATAACGGGAAGATGTCCCGCATCGCCCTTGAAAATCGGGCCCCTTGGAAAAATGAGCATAATTTAAAAAAAAATTACAAATTTTTTTTCTTCAAAATTTAAAAAATATAAAATAATTTTTGTGTTTTGTTTAATCATAACTACTCAGATAAAAAATATTACTTTCCCAGAAAATCGCTAACTTACCCTAACTTTGTGTCAAAAAAATTAATAAATATTTTGGGGGTACCTCAAAGTGACTTTTTTGCATTTTTGAAAATTTTATTCAACAAAAATCAAAAACCTAGTGTTTGCTGTCAAGTATTTCATTAAGCACATTTCAAGCCAGGCATTACGGATATCCGTTGGCAAATTTTTTTTTAGGGCATTTTGATTCTCGGGGATTTCAAGGTTTTTTTTTTATTTTTATACATTTTTACTTTAAAACAAGGTTTTAATAATATTTCATCAATATTTTTGTATATGCCTTTTTATATGATTGTAATAACTTTATTTTAAAATACTATATTTTCTGTTGATAGTTAACCCATGATAACCTGGGGTCAAATATGACCCACGTAAGAAAAATGCAGCTTTGTGGCAAAATTTATAAATAAAATAAAGAAAGGAATAATTCAATTTATATTTATTCTAAAAAAAATTTCGTTAACCGTTTCTAGTCTTCGAGTAGGTCAATTAAGTAAAAATTAGAACTTAAAACTCTTTCATAATAATAATTTTGAGGGAAAAAAATTTATACTATTAAATTAAAAATACGTTTTTCGAAAATACTCCTGAATATGTACAAAAAAATCAATTTTAATATGAATACAAGTATCTGAATTTCAACTAAATAATTAATTTTAATTAATTTTAAAATGTAAATAAATTACAATTAGAAACATAAACAAAAATTTATTTTGTCATCTTTGTGATTTTTGACTCTTTAAAATACGAGGGTCAATTGTGACCCCATGAAAACACAGGTTAACTATGAACACGAAAAATTATACTTTATAATAAAGTTATTACAATTATATAAAATAGCATACACAATAACATTGATGAAATATTACAAAAATCTTATTAAAAAAAAAGTCTATACAAATTTAAAAAAAAACGTTGAAATCCGCCAGAATCAAAATGCTCTAACAAAAATTTTTGCCAACGGATATCCGTAATACTTGGCTTATTTAATACTTGAGATGTGTTTAATAAAATACTTGACAGCAAACACCAGGTTTTTGATTTTTGTTGAATAAAATTTTCAAAAATGCAAAAAAGTCACTTTGAGGTACCCCCAAAATATTTATTAATTTTTTGACACAAAGTTAGGGTAAGTTAGCGATTTTCTGGAATAGTAATATTTTTTATCTGAGTAGTTATGATTAAACCCAACACAAAAATTATTTTATATTTTTTTAATTTTGAGAAAAAAAAAATTTGAATTTTTTTTTAAATTATGACCATTTTTCCAAGGGGCCCGATTTTCAAGGGCGATGCGGGACATCTTCCCGTTATGCTAGAACTCTAATTTTTTGCATGGTGAATTTTTGTACCCAAACAAATATTTTAAGAGGGGGGCAGCCCCAAAAATCGCAAGTTGAAAAATAAGGACCACCCTAATGTATCCTACACCTGCTTCTAAAACTAAACTGATTATAAAAGACGTCAAATAGTCTGGCATGAAATTGTTTCAAAAACACATTGAAACAAATTTTCATTTATGAAAAACACTCAGCAGGTAACCCACGATTTAAGCGCAGAAAATCGAATGAAAGAAATTGGAGAAAATTTAATTTAAAAAATTCTCCAGCTATATAGGTTATTTGATAATTTTTAACAAAAATTCTCGTAATTCAAAGGAATTTTTTTTATTATTTTACATCAAAATCGAATAAAATTAGATTCACATAAATTGAGGGAAATCTGTACACGTAGTAATAGAAAAAATTACACATTTTCTCTAAGCAAACAGAAAAATAAGAATAGAGAAGATTATAAAAAAATATAAAGAAAAAATGTATGGGCAAATGTCAAAAATGTTTAAGTCCGTTGAGGTTGATATTATTTTTAAATTTTTCTATTTTATACACAGAAAAAATTATGGGCCAAAAATATCTAATTAATCGATTGTTTGAATATCAATGGCAATTTAAAATATATCCATACAGTGTTGACAACATGTAAACAAAATTTTTAAAAATTTGGCAAACTATTTTTTTTTATTTTATTTAGACTAAATAATCAAACAAAGGTTTAATTATATCAATATATTATTTAATTTGTAAATAAAAAGAAAAAAAAATCGCAAATGATTAACTTTTAATAAGTTGAATAGTTTACCGATTTCAAATACACGCAAAATCGTAGTTATTTCACTACAGTTTGCAACACTCTTTTTGTTGAGATATTCGTGTACGCACGAAAACTTAATTTAGTTGAGTGTTTTATAATAAAAGTGCACATGTGGATTTAAATAAAACTTATCGAAAAAGGACAATTAAACTATTATTTTTGTAAATAATTAAATTTTCAATAAGTATAAGTGTCATTAAACTATCATTTTAAAGTTGTGTGTGATTTTTTTAAGAAAGCAATTCAATTACAAAAAAAAGTTCAAGACAAGACAAGCAAAACAAAAATTTTGTCTTTACTTTTATTTGTTTTCTTATAATACATTTTTATATTAAAAAGCTTTAATTTTATTATAAATAAAATGTCAATTTAATTTACAAACCTACATTTCTTTTTTTATTTAATGGGGGGCATATAACAAAAATAAAAAATACGAGTTTTCAATTAAAACTATCATTGTTTTCTTCTCAAGTTTTAATTAAAGTTTTAATCAATTTAACTAAACTTTTTAATTGAGGTTGTAAAGAAAAACAATAACACTTTTAATTAATATTATTATTATTTTAATTGAAAGAGTTTTAATAAACTGTCTGCAAATTTTTTTAGTTAATACTATCATTTCAGTGGTAGGTGCAAAATCAATTAAAATATTAATTGATTCAATAAAATTTTTAATTGAAACCCGTTTTTAGTTTTTTCTGTGTAATAACGGGTTGTATGTTTGGATTAACAACACTTTAACTCGTCGAAGTGCAAAATTTTATGCCCATAGGCCTATATTTCTAACATGCATGAGACTAATTAATTGATGATTTCACATCAATTGTAATGAAATTATTTTCATTAGCATTTTTTTAATTGATGGTAATGAATTTCATTGATTTGATTTCATTGATTAATGATAATGATTTTAAATTTCATTACCATTAGTAATGAATCAATTAAAGAAAGCTAATTACAATTGACAGAATACAAATATGATAGGTCTGAGAAAGATTCCCATAGGTTAGTTTTTTATGAAAAACAACAGGGTGTCTCAATTATATGTTTACCCAAATACGTACGTGAAAATACCAATTTAATCGCTCCGATAATAGAATGGAACATTGGTCCAAAATGGAACGGTAGGGAATGAAATGGGGAACGAGTGGAATCGGAACACTTAACACATTTGTGTTGTACAGAGTACGGGTTTTGTTAAGGTTTGCGAAATTTTTTTACGTTTTGCGATATCACGAGCCATTTTACAAAATGCCGATATTTTAAAATGACCAGAGATCCCGAGTGATCAATTTTTATAAAACAACAGGTGATTTTATTTTTTTTTACTTATTTACTTGATAATATTACAAACATGAACATATGTTATCGGATAATAGAAAGTGAGTTCCATTTCGTTTCCCGTATTCAGTACTAAAATTTACACTCCATTTTTTTTTTTTTTTTTTTGTAAACAAATGCTTTTTTTGTTCAATTGTAATTAGTTTTTTAGGCATTAGTGTGATTTCATTAGCATTACTAGGACATATCCTAATGCTAAAAAATTTCATTGCAATTAAATGGTAATGAAATTGGTTTGGCATTAGCATTAGTTAACTAATGCTAATGAAATACCAATGCTAATGAAAAAATCCCAAGTATGATTTCTAATTGTTATCGTTACACAAAGTTGGAAAATTTTAAAAAATCGTTTGAAACCAAACTTGGGCGACGTCAATTACATTTCACAATCGTTCACTTGTGAAATTTTTCTATATCATTAATTATATCAGACCTACATTCACACTTGTTAGTTTAATCGCTTCCTTAAAAAATTTGTAAAATTTGTAATACCAAACATGGGGACTAGTAACAAAATCTGGGTATTTAATTACAGGGCAATTACTCAATTACACCCAATTACATGCAATTGAACATGAAAAAGTAATTGGTATTATGTCCCATGTCTGGTTGACAAAATTCAAAATTTTCCAAGGAAGCGTTTAAGCCCACAAGTGTGAGCGTAGGTCTGAAATTATTAATGATATTGAAAAATTTCACAAGTGAATGATTATGAAATGTATCTAGTCTGTTTGAAACAAACTCACTTTTTTGTTCTTTTTATTTTTTGTTTTGGGTCTTTAAACTTTTGGATTCCTTTTGTTATTACACAATGTCCCAGTAGAGAGATAATTTCAATATACCTTATTGGTGTGCCATCGCCTAATTGGTGTGTCTTTAAACTTTTGGATTCCTTTTGTTATTACACAATGTCCCAGTAGATAGATAATTTCAATATACCTTATTGGTGTGCCATCGCCTAATTGGTGTGCCAATTAAAACCAATTTTAGTTTTCAAATTTGTTGTATTTTTTGTACCGGACACTGACTCCACTTCATGGAATAAAAATTTTAAAATAATGGTTCGTGAATGTTGTAAATATGCACAGTTGGAGGTATGTTTCGTTGATGTGCCCCTGTCGCAAAAGTTGAAAAACATGAGCGTGAATATTGTTCAAAAAGCAGTTTTCCCAGGACACATTCGCTGTTTAGTTTTAAATAGGCCAGTTTGCTGCGTGAACTGAGTTTTATTGTTATTTTACAACATAAAATCAACGGAGCGTATAAAAAAATTGAAATACAAAAATTATTGAACTTTTTGAAAACTGTGCAAAAATTGCATATTTTTGTTTTTGCTTTTTTATATAGCAGACAATGTTATTGACAACGCATATAATTGTTCGAAATCACAAATTTTTTAAAAAAGGGACTGTAAGCTAACAAATTAACTGTTTTATTTAAACACTTTTCGCTTCGGCACATCAACACTGTTAAGCGGAATTCGGCAACGCTTTAATACAAAACCTGGGAAGCATTAATAAATTTTAAGAAATAAATATTTTATGGACCAAATAAAATTTAGTAAATATTAAAAAGTATCATGTTAAAAACCTGCACTTAGTTGGAAAAAGCTTGTAGAAATTGCATTTTCTCCTCAACTAATTACACTGAGAGAATTACCTTAACTTCAGCAATGAATTTCTTCAAAGCTTTTATGATAGTTGTCACTGGAACTCGTCCATTGAAACTTTTCATATAATCTATGAAACAGGTTTCATTAAAGTCAATGTTTAAGAAATGTTTGTGGAATTAATGAAAATCTTCATATAACTAATAAATCATTCCGACAATGAAACGTTTATAGAATTTATGAAACAGTTGTATAAAAATGTTTAATATTAAGAAGTTCGTTGAATTAATAAAACTCTAAATGAATGTATTGAAAAAACATTGGAACTAAGCTATGATATGATTTTTTAAACAATTTTATAGAAGTCTAATGGTGTTTTCTTTTCTGGAAAAAAGTGTTGCCGTCTTAATGTGCAACATTTTTCAAATTATGCCCTCGCATCATTAAAATGAAGCATTTTTACAATCAGAATAGAACACAATTTCATCACATATTACATTTATTTAAACAAATCTGTTTTTTAGTGTTGTTAAGGTTCGGGTTCGAATCCCAGCAAACTTTAAAAAAAATTTAATGTTTTTTTTAATAATTATTTTTTTGTTTTTTTAATTATTTAAAAAATTTGGATTTAGCTCCATACATTTCTTTCAATTAAATTTTTTTTATATCAATTAATTTTTTTTTTATAATTTTGTTTGTAAGCGAATTTCAGAATAAAAAAATTATTAAATACTTACAAAAAGAAAAAATTAAAAAAAATAAATTTAACAAAAAAAAAATATAAAAAAATGTGATACCAATATGGGTTCGAACTCGGGATCTTCTGTTTCAGAAGCAAGCACACTACCACTCTGCTACCAAGGTGAGAGTTTTCTCGGCAAAAACTTTGCAATATATACTCATGAGATTGATAAACCAAAAAAACAGGGCAACATCCAACCCTGTAAATTTTTTGAGGGCAGAAAATGTTGCATTTTTTGCTTTTTATAAGGCAACATTTTTAGAAAGAAACACGGCACCCTCTCAGAGTGTTTACCTTATTTTAGAAAAGAGCACAAAAACGTAATTTGAGGGCAAAGTGCAAAAAAATGTGACATTTTTGCCAGAAAAGAAAACGCCATAAAATTAATAAAAGGTTACATTGAAATAATAAACCACTTTACAAAATATGTTGAACACTTGAGAATTAAATATTAAAACTAAAGTTTAAAATTAATGAAAAAGAATGAAATTATGAAAAATAAAAAAAAAATAAGTCTTTGAAATAATTTCATAGCTGTAAAGGAAAATTTCATTAAATTTATAAAGAGATAATTTATGAAATCGAATGAATTTATTTTTTTTATGAAACTATGAAAAAAGTTTATGAAAAATTTCTTAATATTAATAAAATTTCTTGGATATAATGAAATTCTTCATTGAATCTACGAAAAAAAATTATATGAAATTCTTTCAATAATATCATAAAGGATAATTCTTTCAGTGTACGTTAAATTCAAAAATAATCTCCAAAACAAATTATCATTTTTAAGTCTAAAATGAAATGTATTGAAACACCACAAAATTTGACAAAGATTAATGAGCCATTAAGTTAAAAAATTAAAAAAAAATAACCCAAATTTTAAATATTTTTGAGAATAGCCCATATACCAAGTGAATTTGTTTTACCATCTGTTTCAAGAATTTTATGAAATTATTATAAAATTGCGTCATTTTGTAAAAAAAAAACAGGTATACTAAGGAAAAAAGTTTATCATATTGATGACATTGTTTCATAAATCGTTTGTCCTCAATTATTCATAATTTTTATGAAGTTTTCATAGATATGATGAAGAGTTTCATAAATATTTTTGACAAATGTTTCATAAATCTTCATCATTTCATAAAAAAATTTCATAAGCCTTGTGTACACATTTTTGTTTGTTTTCTTATCCATTAAAATTCAGAACCTATTTGAAATTTATAAATCATCAATAGAAAAACGGATTTTTCATTGGAAATAGTAAAATGTTATTTGTAATTTACACACAAGAAAATAAAAACCCATTTCAATTACGAAAACCACCGATTCAATAACTTTAATTGCTGAAATTCCGAAAAAAAACCTTCCCAAAAACCAAAAAAAAATTGTTGTTGCCATACCAAATGTTTTTTTTTATAGATGTGTTGTTGCCATACCAAATCTTTTTTAACAGCTTGAATTTTATAACATTGAATTTAAACCGGCATGAAATTCTCATTTAGTTAGCAGATTTATTTGTACTTATGTGAACAAATTCACACAGAAATTAGTTTTTTTCTTCCTATTGAACCGTTATGGCAATTTTTTTTGGATTTTTCTTTGCAGAAATTAGCCCTTTTGTTGTAATCAGAGTATTTTTTTGTACGCTACCAAAGAATATGTTTAATTTCATAAAAACTTATAAATTTGCTTTATCATATTTATAGAGCCTTATAACATGTACGAAACATTTCATGAAAAGCTATGAAACTTCTTCATCGTATTTATGAAACATTTCAGAAATATGAAGAATATTGTCATCAATTTGCACTTTTATGAAACATCTTCATCATATTTATGAAGTGTTACATTGGACGAAAATTAATGAAGTTGTTCATCATATTTATGAAGTTTTCATAAATATGATGAAGTTTTTTCCCTGATTGTATTTCAGAATATACAAGGGCTGTCCCAAATGAACCGACCTAACAAAGAAAACACAACAAATGGGGAAAATAATCTTTATTTCTCAACATAATCTCCTTTTAGCTCAATACACTTTTTCCAGCGATATTCAATAGCTTCGATACCCTGTTTATAGTACGAACTGTCTAGCTCCTTTAAATAACCATTAACCGCAGACTCCATTTCTTCATTATTGGCAAATCCTTTACCACCGAGCCATTTTTGCAAGTTTGGATATAGAAAGTACGCCGAGGGAGCTAAATATGTCGAATAAGGTGCCTGATGAAGCAATTCGAACTTTAATTTATTGATTTTGGAAATCGCAATAGTGGATGTGTGCATTGTCTTGATCAAACAACACTTTCATTTTCGCCTGCAGATGCAACTGTCTTCGCCTTCTTAGGACACGATTCTCCAATTTCAGTCCACTGCTTTGACTGTTCCTTTGTCTCAGGTGTGAAGTGGTGAACCCATGTCTCATCCATAGTTACGAAACAACGCCAAAACTCGCCTTTATTAAGATGAAACATCGTAAAACACTCTATTGAAACATTGGCATGACGCTGTTTTTGTTCTATTGTGAGTAATCGCGGCTCCCATCTTGCGCATAGCTTTCTCATCTCCAATTTTTCGGTAAATATGGAATGTATAGCACTTTTTGAAATGCCTATTATTTCAGCCAGCTCACACACCTTCAGCCGACAACCATCCAATACCATTTTGTGGAACTTCTTAACCGTTTCTGACGAGGACACCTCAATTGGTCGACCACTGAGGTGTTTGTATTGGCAGCTAGTATGGCCTCGTTTAAACTATGCCCCCCAATATTTTACAGTCGTAAACGAAGGAGCAGACTTCCCCAGAGTAGAATCTAACTCGGCTTTAATATTGGTTGGACTTAGAGCTTTCAAATGAAAGTATTGAATTACATAACGATGACAATTTTTTCTCATGTTTACAAATTCACTGAGATCGTTTGTTTTGATGGCTCCAAAAAAAAAATACTAAACAACGTGGCGCCTTGAAACTTAAAACATATGTTTTATATGGTTGGCACTATTCACCAAAGTATTTTTTTTTTTCAAACTACTGCCGCCATCTATACGTCAGGTCGGCTAATTTTGGGACCGCCGTTAAAGTAAAATCCCAAAATATGTTGCCCAGGTTGTATGTGCTGTGTCCAAGCACGTTTCGAAATGAGACTTTTTTATTTTGTAAAAATGTTTTTGATTAAAATTCCAACTTTCAAATTTAAGATATTTGAAAAATGTTAAATTCTGTTTAAATTTGTCACGGTAAATATAATGTTTTGTTCTTTTTTTTAGTATTTTAAAGGTTCAAAGTAACTAAAGAAAGATCTTTATTCTTTGTTTAAAAGGAATTTAAAAATTGTTCGTTTCTCTTGTTTGTGAATATAGTGCAATAACCCAAATTTAAAGTCATTTCACCTTCGTTTAGTTCAAGATTATATTAATATAAAACAAACAATTTACAAAAATAAATGTAAAATAGTGTGTGATTGCCAAATATAAAAATACATTTCTGAAAAATACTTGAGATAAATGAAAGTAGAACAATTTGACACAACATTAAACATTTCGCAATAAATTAAAATTGATCAATCTTTGTGTTAAAATGGCTATAAGTGAATGGGATTACAAATGGGATGCAAAAACAATAATCAGTGACAAAAGTGACAAAAGTGACACAGTCAAAAAAAAAAAAAAAAACACGGACGTGGCAGTATAGATTCGATTCTACTACCAAAGGTTATTAAAGCCCTACACTCAGTTTGCCGAGTTTGTTGAACAATTTTTTTTTTATGGAACTTTAAAGATTCTGAAAACCAGTGGGCCCCTCGATAAAAGGTGTCATCAGTTTTTGTTCCACAGCCAATTCAGACCTGGCGCTACCGCTTAACTCTATTTGGCAATAATGTAAACAAGAATCCAAAACAAATTTTATTAACACTTTATGCGAAAAAAAAAATTTTTTTTTTTGAACTTTTTTGAAAAAACATGGCAAAAAAATATTTTCTTTTTCACTTTTTTAGCATAATTTACAGGTATTGCTAAATTTTCACTAACAATAAAAAAATCAAAAGTTATTTAAAAGTTTAATCGTTAAAGTTGATTCAATGGAATATACAGTTAAATTACCAAAGAAATATATTCTTTAACTTTCTCTCTGTTATTCAATAAACAAAAAAAAGGACTTTCAGTAATAGTTAAAATATTCAGTTAAAATTTTCTATTTAAAGCAAAAAGTGGTTATATCCCTGCGGGAAATGAAGGGTCGATTGATCCAAAGTGGTAATTATGTGATATATGATTGGGGAGCACGTCACGAAACTGGTGAAACCAAAATTGTGGTGCACCAAAAAGTGTTAATTTGGGTGAAATATTCAATCACGTGACTATAGTTATGGTGACAAAACATTCACTGGTTGGTACCACATATATCACGTAACTGGAGAAAAAGTAGCATAACATCAAAGTGTACTGGAGCAACTGCCAGAAATTGCCAATGGTCTGAAAAATCAAGCACTGGCAGAGCACTATTTGCCAATGATCCAACAAATAAAGTGGTGGCAAAGCTCTAATTTACAACGCTCTGCCAACGTTAGTAAAAAGTGCTTTGCCAGTGCTTAATTAACAAAATTTACAACAGTAAAAATAAAAAAAAGCACTGACACAGCTCTGGCTTAGAACGCTCTGCCAACGCTCGTAAAAAGTGCTTTGCCAGACTTGATTTACAAAATTTACAAACCGTAAAAATAAAAAAGCACTGGCACAGTACTGACTTAGAACGCTTTCCCAACATTGGCTAAAAGTACATTGCCTGTACTTATTTACAAAATGTACAACAGTTAACTTAATAAAAATAGTGGCACATCCCTTGTTCACAACAAGAGTGGAAAAATTGAAAACAAAATTGCAACTTATGATTTGAAGTTAAGAATATTAAGGTCTCCTATTATAGTCAGCACAAAGTATAGTTTTTATACTAAAATTGTACTTAAGAAATTTATTTTCAAATTTCTTTCTTTAGTAAAATTGTAGTAAAAAAAATCGTGCTAACTTATCACAAAAAAAAATTGATAAAAAAAAATATTCAGTTATTTTGTAATTAACTTAGCTGAAGCAAGCCTATTGTTATTTCAGTTCAAATTAAAAAAATCATTCAATAAGAAATAATACAACTCTTTACATAAGTGAATTACTAAGTAGGACTTTATTGGTTGTTTTTGGTACTGGCAAAGCGCTTATTGCCAGTGCTTTACTAAGTAGGACTTTATTGGTTGTTTTTGGTACTGGCAAAGCGCTCATTGCCAGTGCTTTGCCAGCGTTTTAAAAAAGAAACGGCCAAGTCCTGCCTGGTGTTATGTTTTTGGGGTTGGCAAAGCACTAATTATATTATTAAAAAAGATCTTGATTGGCTGTTCTACCAACGCTTTGCCAACGTTTTAAAGTTATGGATTTGGTACTGGCAAAGCGCTCATTGCCAGTGCTTTGCCAACGTTTTAAAAAAGGAACGGCCAAGTCCTGCCTGGTGTTATGTTTTTGGGTTTGGCAAAGCACTAATTATATTATTAAAAAAGATCTTTATTGGCTGTTCTACCAACGCTTTGCCAACGTTTTAAAGTTATGGATTTGGTACTGGCAAAGCGCTTATTGCCAGTGCTTTGCCAACGTTTTAAAAAGGAACAGCCAAGTCCTGCCTGGTGTTATGTTTTTGGGGTTGGCAAAGCACTAATTATATTATTAAAAAAGATCTTTATTGGCTGTTCTACCAACGCTTTGCCAACGTTTTAAAGTTATGGATTTGGTACTGGCAAAGCGCTCATTACCAGTGCTTGCCAACGTTTTAAAAAAGGAACGGACAAGTCCTGCCTGGTGTTATGTTTTTGGGGTTGGCAAAGCACTAATTATATTATTAAAAAGATCTTTATTGGCTGTTCTACCAACGCTTTGCCAACGTTTAAAAGTTATGGATTTGGTACTGGCAAAGCGCTTATTGCCAGTGCTTTGCCAACGTTTTAAAAAAGAAACGGCCAAGTCCTGCCCGGTGTTATCATTTTGGGGTTGGCAAAGCAATTAAATCTTCAGATATCCAACGCTCTGCCAACGCTCATACCACCGTTGAAAGCACTGGGCCAATGCTTTGCCGTTCTTATTTTTCTGGCTGGGTAGGGTCGTTGCAGTTCAAGTTGCTACTGGTCATTCAACTGGTTGAAAACCGTAAGCAGTGGATAAAAACATGGCAATTAGTACCGAAGCATGCAGTTTCTTGACTGCTGCAAAGTGGACACAACAGTAAAGGAATGTTTTATGTACCGAATTTGTGACAGTAGAAATGAAGACGTAACACTCCACTGGCTTAAAATAACTGAATACAGAACTGTTTAGACAGTGACCAAGTTTGTCAGATGTGGCGATTTCTCGCCAAACGTAGCGATCTTAGAACTCGTTTGGCAAGTTAATTTTCGAAATGCCGACTGGCGATTTTTCGAGTGAATGGCGATTTTACACACATAAAATATCGCTACGAAAAAACTATCACCAGAATATGATTTTTTGCACAACTTATTCAAAAACTTGAAACACTTTACAAGAATATAAATTAAAGTTTCAAAATTTCTGCATATTGGTTTCGAAATATCTTGTTTAGATATTTTACAAGATTTTGGTAATGATTTATTATGTGTAAGTAATTTGCGATTTTTTAAAATTTCTTTGGGAACAAAATTGAAACTGAGTATATATTTTGTTACTCAAATAAAGAAAAAAACTTGCAAAAAATCTATATTTTGAACATTCGGACTTCTTCACTAGTTTACGTACTTTTTCAAATTTAAATAGTTATAACGAATTTAATGTTATAGTTTTTTGTTTGGGTAAAGACAAAATAAACTCATTTTTGTTGTGCCTTTTTGAAGCTTTTTTGAACAGGTGGTATGACACGCTGCTTTGGATAAGTGCAGTAACTGGTTCCGGACGGGCTATTTATCAACCCGTACATAATGTGACACACTCTGAATAAAAAGTAGCAGGTTACTTGCTAATTACTTTTCGCATGCCCGGCGACATGTACCCCTTAGACCTGTGCAGTGATACGTCGCAAACCTATTCCATTCAAACTACCCCTATAACAGAACACATTGCGCTTAATATGTGACTAGTTTTCCTTCTAAAATTATTCTCCATTTCTTCGATACGTCCACTTACACCAGTCACGTGATAATTTTTTAACCACTGGTTCTGTTGCATGTCACATAAATCCTAAAATGGTCATACTTTGACACTACCTACTTCTAACTTGTCCCGTAGCATATTCATTTCAGTCGGTACGGTGATAGGTTAACTTGGTCAAATTATTCGCCACGTCACACAGTGCTCCACAGGTAGCAATTGTCACCTCCTATGACATGCCCATGTTAAAAGTACCGGTCACTTTCATATAACAGAACCGAAACTTGCACTGATTCAAACACACAAAGTTCTAGTCACGTGACCATACCAATGACTGGTCCACTTCCCGCAGGGATTAGGTTAGGTTAGGTTGGGTTAGGAAGGGTTATGTGCCCAAGGGCACATCTCCACTCGGAGACCAATACGGTGCATTGTGAATCCCTTCAGTGAAAAAATAGTAAGAAAGAATAGAAATAGACAGCAAGATAGATTGAAAGATAGATATAAAGAAAGATAGAAAGGATATATACTCCCCAGAACCAGCTCCTATCGTCCCCTTGCTAGAAACAGCCGTCCTATCTACCTGACAAATCTCAGCAAATCTACTGGATTGCATCCAGCGACACGCCCAAGTTCGTAGTGAAATCTAGCTCCTAGCCATTTCTGTCTGAGACCCTGCAACCTAGGACAGTGGCACATTATATGCTCCACTGTCTCCAGTTCCTTAACGTCCTTCAACCTGCAAAAAATCCGGTATGTCCCTGTCCCATCTGCTTGTGAAAGCCCTGACAGAACAATGACCGGTCAGGAACCCCGTAAGGGTCCTGAGACCCTCCCTGTCCAGTCCCAAAAGAACCTTGGTTGTCCCTGCGTCCAATGCATGCCATAACGCCCTAGACACCATGCAATCCATTCTGTCCCTCCATGTTCGGATAACGGTTTCGCGAATCCCTTCCGCATAACCTCAAAGTAGTAACATATTGATTTTCCATTAATTTAATGTGTATATTCAATAGTCTTTACGGAAAAAAAATATTGTGAGTGTATTATCACACGGTTTATGAAACTTTTTTATGAAATGATGAAGATTTATGAAACATTTGTTATAAATTTTTATGAAACTCTTCATTATATCAAAGAAAACTTCATAATATGATGAATAATTGATGACAAACGATTTGTGCTACAGTTTCATCAATATGATGATGGAACCATCTCTATATTTTTAAATTTTAAACTCAGACAATATTGAAAATAACACGTTACTTTCTTGTTAATGTTTTCGACTTTTACCTAATGCCATGGCAAAGAAATTATTCTTTTAACAAATTATTAATCTGAAGATTAAATAATATTTTTAAGGTCGTCTATGTGTGTATAAAAAAAACAAGAAATCTTATCAGACGCAAAATAACAACCACATAATTGTTAAAGAAGAAGAATACATATACACTGCGTTGCATAAGTATAATTACAAATGATTTTTGCTATATTTTTTATAATATTACAAACATATTTTTAAAACTTTAACTGTTTTTAAGTGTTTGATAACTGGTCTCTAATTGAGTAAAATTTAAGCGATTACTTAATTGATTGACAAGAGAAAAATTGTGCAATAATATTTTGTTAGTGTTTCATAACTATAATTATAAGTAACGGTAAACAAAGAAGATTAGCAAATAAAGAAAAATTAAAGAATTATGTTTGTTATTTATGGAATTTTAATCAATTTGCAATAAAATGCCACGGTCGTTCATATCTAAGTGATTTTGAAAAAGAACAAATTTCAGACTATTTCAAAGTGGCTTAAGTTTTCGGAAAATTGCTAGAAAAATAAACCGTTCACATGTGGTTGTCACAAATTTTGCAAAAAAAAAACTCAGTGCTTATGGTAAAAATCAAACAAGCGGCCCGAAAAAAGCTTTCTGATCGGGACCGTCGTAAAATAATCAACTGTGCCAGAAACACAATGAACAGTCTCAATCAGATAATCGATGAATGTAAATTAAATGTATCCAAATCAACCACAAGTAGGCTCTTAAAGGATTCCCAGAGAATTACTCGCCAAAAGCTGATGTCTGTGCCAAGGTTATTACCCCGCCACAAAACTGCTCGACTTGAATTCGATAAAAGGGATTTACAAACCAACTGGTAAGTCAATAATCGCTGTTATTGGTACACACAAAAAAAGAAAACCCCATTTCAATTACGAAAACCACCGATTCAATAACTTTAATTGCTAAATTCCACCAACAACGAAATTGCTAATTCAATTAGAAATTGTTAGCTCTTTAATTGAATTATTTTTCAATTAAATAAAAACTCATTTGGTTAAAAAGTGATCAATATCGTATACCTTTCCAAAAACCAAACAAAAAATTGTTGTTGCCATACCAAATGTTTTTTTATTGAAGTATTGGCTAAAGTGTTGTTGCCATAGCAATGTTTTTTTTTCGCTTGAATTTTCTAACATTGCATTTAAATCGGCGTATAATTCTCATTTAGTTAGCAGATTTATTTATACTTATGTGAACAAATTCACACAGAAATTAGTTTTTTTTTCTGTTGAAGCATGGGGGCTATGGCAATATTTTTTTTTTGTTTAAAATACTTTTTAATTTATTTTTTGCATTTTCTTTATGTTTAAAAAAAAATTAATTTTTATTAAACAAAATTAAACTTTAAAAATTACATTATCAATTTTATGATAATGTTTTAGAATTAATAATTATTCAGATTTAAACAACTGAAACTAAATATTTAACTTAATAAAGTAAGAAACCTAATAAGAATGAATATCTATTATAATTTAAATGAATTTAAAATAGTTCGTTATAATTATTATTTAAAAAAATAAAAATTACGTTTTTTTGACCTATAATTCCGTTATGAAAATGAATTTATTCAAGTTCAAGGCCATACTCTATATTTCTTTATTAGGATATTGTCCTAACAAATAATCTATAGAGTTTTTTGTTTTCAATTTATTAATTGACTACCTTCAAGAATTTGTTGATGGTTCCATTTCGGGGATTTTCTAGGTCCCCATCATCAGAACAAGTTTAGAAAGCAGTGGCTACCTCATTCACAAACTCAAACACTTATATATCCCATTTGTTAAAACAAATGAGAATTAAGTTGAAAATGAAAATAAAATTTCCACAAACAATTAAAAAATTGAAAACATTTGATTTTGTATACACTCTGTCTTTGACAGAGATAATATATACATTTTTCGTTTATATTCCACCTTTGTTACTCTTATTTAAAACAAAGGTGGAATATAAACGACAGAGTGTATACGACAGAGTGTATACAAAATCAAATGTTTCAATTTTTTAATTGTTTGTGGAAATTTTATTTTCATTTTCAACTTAATTCTCATTTGTTTTAACAAATGGGATATATAAGTGTTTGAGTTTGTGAATGAGGTAGCCACTGCTTTCTAAACTTGTTCTGATGATGGGGACCTAGAAAATCCCCGAAATGGAACCATCAACAATTCTTGAAGGTAGTCAATTAATAAATTGAAAACAAAAAACTCTATAGATTATTTGTTAGGACAATATCCTAATAAAGAAATATAGAGTATGGCCTTGAACTTGAATAAATTCATTTTCATAAATGAATTTAAAATATTATTACTAGTTTGATATAATTTTTATTAAAAATTAAAATTATGTTTTTCGACCTTTAATTGTGCAATGAAAATGAAAAATATTCAAGTTTGTGGCCATATATTAAACTTGTATAAAAGACAATGTACGGTCTTTTTTACTCCCCCTTTACATCTTGTTTTTAAACAAAACAAAACAAGTGTGAAATAAAAAGGAGAAAAAAACAAAAAACGTGTATTGTATATCTACCAAAGGTAGACCTTGCACATAACAAACAAGTTTTTAATTTATTTTTGATCAATGGTGATAATCTTTAACATCGAGTTCACTCATTTGGTGAGAAAACTAGTTTATATGAATGTTTGATGTTTTGCATGGGATTGTGACTTCTTTCAAAACGTGTTCTGATGATGGGAACCTAGAAAATTCCCGAAATAGATCTATCAACACATTCCTGAAAGTGGTCAATTATTAAATTTGAAAACAAAAACTCTATAGATTATTTGTTAGGACAATATCCTAATAAAGAAATAAGGAGTATGGCCTCGAACTTGAGTAATTTTCATTTTTAATATTTATTACTAATACCATTAAACATAAACATTTATAAAACAACTACATAAATATTACAAAAAACAACAACAATTTAAGCGATAATATAAAAAAATGTCAAGCAAGTTCCTAATCTGAGCAAATATTTAATTTCTGCAATTAATTTTTAATTAACAGCTTTTAATATTTTCAACAAACCGATTTAATGAAAACAAGTAGGGAAATATTTTATTCTGTGTAGGGCTGTGTAAACATAAATTTCTTTTAACGGAGACTTTTTCTGATGAGAAAAAAATTCAATATTGATGGTGCAAATGGTTTTAGCAGATACTGGAGAGACCTACGTAAGGAAATACAATATTTATCAAAAAGAAATTTCGGAGGCGGTTCCTTAATAGTTTGGGGTGCTTTTTGTTTCGACGGTATGGTTGATTTGGCATTTCCAAGCACCAGAATTAATTCTTCTATGCACTCAGAAGAATATACAGTATTAGAAGAGAAATTTATGCCATTTATTGAAAATAGCAACGAAGAAGAAGAAATCAGTTTCCAACAAGACAATGTCTCACACTTAGAATACTATGTAGGTAAAGACCCCTGCAAATGTATTTAAAAACAAATGATATTTCACTTAAAGAAAGGACGACTTATATTTCAGTAAATTCAACTAACATTGTCATTTGTTTTTTAATGTTCAAAAAATGACTAACAATTGTAGTAAAAATGAATCACATATGTTAGTAAAAATAAACAAACATTTATTTTTTTAAATAACAAAAACTACTGTAAAAATGAATGTAAAATCATTAAACAGTCATTTGATGTGGTTTGTTTTTTTAAATGAACTACAAGTTTAGTAAAAAATTTAATTTGTTCTACAAATGACTGACATTTACATTCAAAATAAAGAAACTATATATATAACCCAAACAACTACATATTTTTAAAGCTGAAGTTCCCTAAGTGCAGTACATGTAAGTCGTCAGACGATGCAATGGCTATCATCAAAAAATATAAGAGTATTGCTATTGCCCGCAAGTTCTCCGGATCAAAACCCCCCTTGAGAATATTTGGAGAGTATTAACCCATCGAGTTTAGGCAGCAAAACTGTCAATATTAAAGCGTTTTTTTTCATCTAAAAGAAGCTGTTATTGATGAGTGGAGATCTATAACGTAAGAACTTTTAATAAATCTGGTAGACAGAAAGTCTGATCTAATTTTCGAATTGATTCAAAAAAAAAGGAGGCATCACGCATTATTAAAACTTCAGCTTTAAAATATTTTTATTAAATTTTTGTAAATTTTGATTTAAGTGTATTTATAGTTATGAAACATTAATTGATTTTATTATTCCTTTTTAAAGAGTAAAATAAAAAATAAATGAATTGTTTTTTTTTTGTAAAATATTGTGTATTGATAAGATTAAATTGCAGACATGAACTAATAATATAAAAATTAGCGAAATAACAGATGTTCGTCACAAATATACTAAGTACTCAATCTAACTAAAAACACCTCTCTCCATGTTAAAAAAGTTAAACTTGACAAAAAAAAAAAAAAAACCCAAGTGTATTAATTCATTGTTTTTCATACAGTGATGGCCACTAATTCAATACACACCAGAGAACAGAATGAGACTATTCGTTTTTGTTGTCCAATCATACATTCATTGCTTTACATTAGGTCCATTCGTTTACTTTTCCAGTAAAATCCAGTAGATGAGTAAATTTTGGGCAAAATGAAAATTTTACTCTCTTGCACAAAAAAGTAAACGAACGGAAAAATTGCAAAAACTTGCAGGTTAATTCAAACATATGATCGCTAAAAAGCTTAGTGTTGTAAAATATGTGTTATTTAGACTACCCAGTATACATTGTTTTTGGTACTTGATGCATTGCATTTTAATAATCATAAATTCGTAGCAATTGTATTTATTTAATAAACTTTTGTGGAAGCTTTTAGACTTGTTTAGTTTGTACATGACTTTTAAGTTGTTTCTAGTTAAATAACATACGAAAATACACGAATATGTACTTGATTTTGATATTCGGTACCCTGAATAATATGCAGTAAGAAGTATTCATATATTCATTAGCTTTACATCTCTAATATATTAATGTAAATAAAAACAATTAACACAGATATTAGAAAACTGATAAATTGTTACTAAAATAATTGTAACTGACTACTTTAATTTGTTTCAGGTTGACAATAATTATTTTAGTTTTTGCCGCACTTTTAATTCAGCTTTTGATCTTTAAAATGTTTTTATTACTAAATGTATGCTTATTTTTGTTTGTTTACTTAATTTAATCATATGTTTTTGTTTTCTACTGGATTTTACTGGATTTTACTGGCAAAAATTTGTCCAGTAAAAATTTGCAGGTTTTTTTGCTGACAACTGTCACTTTACTCTCTTAGTAGATGCTCTCTTTTGCAAATTTATGTGTACTCGAACGCATTTCAGTAAAATCCAGTACAAATTTGTACAAATTTGTGCAAATTTTGGTGTAACGAATGGACCTATTGCTTTTATTCAACAACAACAGCTTATGCTGTTGCTGTTTATTTCATTTATTGTTTTTGTTGAATGCCTTTTTAACATTCATTTTTATAATGCCGTTACATGTCAAGCAATGAAATTAAGTGATGACACATGAATAACATGAAATCAATCACAACATTCGCCGTAGTATTCGTTGACCTGTAGCAATAATAATAATTTTTTTTTAGTTTTATTAAACATGAAATATGTATAAATTTTTGTTTAATTTTATTAAACATGAAATATGTATAAAATTTTTTAATTTTCTTAATACAGTAATATGTTTCACAAAAAAAATTGTTAACGTTTTATTCATTTAACATTGAGACCATTCATAATAATCGTTGTTTATTCATTGTCTTCGTGAGTATTAAGTGAGGATAACACTAGACAAGCAATGCAATGCATGGTTTTCGTTACACTCACTTGTCTCAATTCTGTCGATTCAAAGGAAAAAATTACACATTCCAAAAGAAGGTGATGCCCACACTTGCTTACATATCTCATTGCCAAATTTAGTAACTGCAATACCAAACTCATTCCAACGATAGAGTCAAAAAAGCAAGTAGTATTGTAATCAATTCTTTAATTTAAACCAGAAAGCATGAACTCAATAACAAAGTAATATTTACTTAAAAGAAAATAACAATGTTATTAACTTATATGTATAACTTTTTGTACTCAAGAAGTAATCATATACTTTTTCTTAATAAAGGACGTTATTGGAAGTAGTTCCTAATTTCGAAAAAAAGAAGTTATACAATTTTAAAGAATTTATCATATATTTTTTCAAACTAATTTTTATTTGCAGGAAAAATAATACTAAAAACAGAAATTGCATGTTGCCAAAATTTTTTTAAACTGTGGTTAGGTATAAATTAGGGAAGCGCACGTGAGCAGAAAATTGTGGGTAGAAGTTGAAATTACTGACGTTATCGTGAGTGAGTGTAAAACAAATTTTCGAGGGTGATTAAGCGTGAGTCATATTTTTGTTTTTTCAATTCTGAATTGTTCCTCCTTTTTTTGAAAAATTTATATTTTCGTGGTTTATAGTTCCAAAATTATGACAAACCCATGTTATCATAACAATTCGATGTTTCACTTTTAGGATTTAATTCCGTATGAGTTTTGATCGTTATATTTGAGTGACGGAGGAGAATTACGTGTGAGTAAAAGTTGAATTTACTTATGAAACTACTTCTTTTTTTTAATGTAAGTACTTCTTATTTTTTCTAGGGAACTATTTATTTATTTTTTTTTGTGTAAGTGCTTCGTAGTTTACAATGGAACTATTTCTTTATTAAAAAATGTATGTAGTTCTTAAAAATATAAAGTAAATGGTTCTTCGGTAAAAAAAATAATCAATTCTAAAGAATCAATTATTTAAGTCTCACGCCCTGTTAAAAGAATCGAGTAGGTAATCTAGTAAGGAATGCGTTCTGCCCAAAATGATTGATTACAAACCCGCTTACCTTTTTGGAAATTTTTTGCTGGGTTGTTGCGTTATTGAAATGATGTGAGTTGACAAGAATGTACTCATTTTTTGTGATTGCATTCAAAAGCATGAAATAAGGCACTCAACCGTTCTCTGATACACACACATTTTTGTAAAGAAAGAAAATCGGTTGAAGTTTACCAACTTTAAAACAACACTCAGGGAACTTCTGCTTAAAAAATATGTAGTTGTTTGGGTTGTAATACA
>CM037855.1:45141913-45176913 GCA_021234595.1 Delia radicum | reverse complement strand
ATGGCCACTTCAAGCAATACTCAATTCCAATGGATTTTAAACCTCAAACGTAATCTTGGGTTAAATTTAATTCCAACAATTACACCCCTTATTTTGTGAGATTCGGAAAAAAATTCATGAGCCAGAAAATGGGAGTGCCAGGGTTTCCCTAGCGTAGTCAAATGTATGACCGACACCCAATAGTTTTTCAATACCAACATTTTTTAGAACATACGAGTACCTATTACCCCTTATCTCAACTCCCTAAGGGCTTCCATACAAAATGAAAATTTGTAAAATTTGCTCCCGCCTCTCTAACTGTGTCAAGGGTGCCCCTAGACAAGTCAAACGTATGACCAGACTCTAATATTTCCTCAACCCCAATATTTTCTCATAACCCCCTCCTAAGAGGGTTACCATCTAAAAAATTACATTTTTATAAAACTTTTTCCCACTGCTCTAACCGTACCCGGGGTGCTCCTAGCGGAGTCAAATGTATAACTGACCCTCAATATTTTTTCAATCTCAAAATTTGTTCAGAATATACCTACACACTATAGCCACTCTCTAAGTGGCTCCCATATAAAATGACATCTCGCAACGCTTTAACTGTTTCAAGGGTACCCCTAGACAGGTCAAATGTATAATCAACCCCCAAATGTAGTAAAAACAACTAACAATGTCGTAAAAACAACTGACAAATCTTTACTGCAAAAATTTTAAAACAACTGTAATCGGTATTTTAAAAATCATTTTTAATAAAAACAAATATTTTGTTCTTTCAATTAAAATAAAAATTTGTATTTCCTACTTCCTACTTGAAATGCAAGGTCAAAATATCAAAATAACGTTTTTATGCATTGCAATACAATGAAATTTTTTAGTTATTATTTGCAAACTACACTCAGCAAATAAAACACAATCAAATTTAAAACAAAAAAAAAATGTTATAAGCCCGTCACTTTTAAAATAATGTATGGACAAATTTTATACTTAATTTATGAATTGTTTTCATAATATTTATAAAACGTTTCTTAATATTTTTGAAAGATTTCACAAAAGCTTATGACGCAGCTTCATTCTATTTCATAATATTTACGAAGCACTTCATAAAAATTTATAAAAGTTCATTGTCACATTTATGAAACATTTCATAAAAATGAAGAAAATCAATTCGATCTTTTATGACACAACTGCAGATTTACGAAGTGTTACATTGGACAAAAATCAATAAAGTTTTTCTTCATATTTATGATGTTTTCCATAAATATGATGAAGCATTTTCCCTAAGTGCTAAATTCCAGCGGATCTTAAAATATCGCGTTTCAAAATATGAAAAATATTCGAAAATTTTAAAAAAAGTAGTCGTACTATGCCATAGTCGTAGTCGTAATATGCCATATCTTTTTAAAGGCTTAAGCTACTAGAGTCACTAATATCTCATTTTAAATCTATTTAAATTGTGGCTTTACTAGTGCACACAAATTATTCACTTTTCCACTAATAAAATGCGTTGTTTCCAAAAGCCGCAGTTCAAAAAGCTGTATTTAAAAAAAAAAAAAGGTTTTTTTAAATGTTTAAAAAAATATATGTTAATTATAAATTACTTCCCTATGCCGTGTCCAAACCCTTACGTGGAGCCTTTACGTTATCCTGTATTATGAATAAAACTGTGAAAAAATTTAACTAAAAAGCCGATAGCTCAGAAACATGCAGGAGTATCACATAGGGATGTGGTAACGGTATAGAAGAATAATTTTTAATTTACAGAAAACCAGTTTTTTTTATTACAGCGTCAAGAAGTGAATTATTTTTGTAAACCAGTAAAATTACCATTTAAGTACCTTGAAAATGAGGTATCAATGACTCTTGTAGCTTAAAGCGTTAAAAATATATGGGTACCCAGCTAAATAAAGTGGAAGTAGTGCTTTAAGAACCCCTTTAACTTGACTTCCAAAGCATTAGCATACGCACATTCGCTTTCATTGAAGCTATTGTTAACAACTACCAAAAATGTTAAATTAAAGTTATTTTAAATTAATTCTTATCTATACTATCGATTCTGGACTGGGGAGATACATTTTTTTTATATTTTAAAATAATTAATTTAAAACGACTTTAGTCACAAAGAAATTTTGATTCACCTAAGTTTGTACCACATCCGGATCTGTATATGGGGTGTTTTTACTACTTCTTCCTCAGCATTTATTTTGCTGGGTAATTATGTGCAACTACTTTTGCACAACTTTTTTTTTTATTTTATTAATTAATAACACTGTGTGTAATTTTTTAAGTCATGTTCTAGAAATATGTTTATTGAGATCTTAGGTAAATTTTTGTAGTTGATTGTTTCCTTGAATTTTGAACGGTTTGCTACCTATGGACCTGAACACGGGAAAAAAGGTAAAAAAATCGATTTTTTTTAAGTTTTTTGCGATTTTGATCTGGAAGGTGATGTTTTTTTGATTTTATATGTTCGCAATTTTTGTTCTTTATGACAACTTTGCCATAGAGAGTAAATCGAAATTCTGAACGGTTTGCAAGATATGAGCCTGAGAAAATGATACTTTTTTGCGAAAATGATACCGAGGCCCCAAATCTTTGGCGGCCCATAAACAAAAAAGGAGATGACTTTCGGAAAAATTGGAAGACACGGGTCTTTTTTTTTTAGTCTTTTATCACGTAGTGGTGTCCGTATATGGTTATTTTTTTCGTGTTGCACTGTGTAATCATATAATTACAAATTATATACTATTACCCTAACCGAGCACTAGCTACTAAGGCCTTCGGCGCGTTGTAGCGAAAACAGACCAGTGCCTCTGGTGGGAATCGAACCCACAACCCCCGCACAGATAAGCCAGCACGCTACCAACTAGCCTACCGGGGCGCACATGCAAAACTTTGATTTTTAGTTTTTTCAATAAATTATTTTTTTTATGTAAATTTGTTTTTCTATCTTTGAACTCCATAAGATCTCCACATATTAATTTGGCAACGGCATAGTGGAATAAATTATGATTAACATATATATGTTTGAAAAGTTTAAAAAACCAGTTTTTTAAATACAGCGGTTTAAAAAAAAATATTTTTTGCTTATTGTAAATCAAGCGCGACAACAGTGGCTTTAAAATGAGATATCAATGAACCACGTAGCTTTAACCAGTTAAAATATGGACGTTTAAGTACGACTACTTTTGTTAAATTTTCGATTTTTTTCATATTTTAAAACGCGATATTTCTATAAACGTTAGAGCTAACAACCCAAAACTTGTACGATGGTATATAGTGTCCGACCGAACAGTTCGGCCAAAAAACTATATTTTGTCGGTTTTTTGATATGTAGAGGCAATGATGACAAATTTTGGTATTGAAAACATGTTTGTTGAGCCGATTTTATTCGATTTTGTGTACAAAATTTAAGAGAAAAGCCGAAGTGTAGCTATAAAGTTAAAAGTTCGGCCGTTGAACTATTTTCGATTTGGCCGAACTTTCTGAGGCCGAACAGTGAATTCATTGCTTAATTACAGACTTTTCTTCAAATTTGACACTCAAAATAGCATCTAATCAGTCCAATAAACATTTTTCCATCAGCAAAATTTGCCCATAATGCTTTAAAATACCGAATGATATACCTATATGACACCAAGTTTGGTTGAAATGGAAGGGGGTAGATGTCGAAAATTGCAATTTTCTCGATACAAGTCATATATGAAAATTCAAAAATTTAAGAAATTTGAAAACAGAATTATTGTTATGTATATAATTCGGTCGAATGTACTGAATATGCTGCAAATTTCGGTAGCAGTAACCGAATAATGTGATAGTATATGGAACTACACAAATTCGATTGGCGACAATATCAGCCCTATGGGGAATAAGGAGTCAATTGTCCTAAAAGTGACTGGTTAAAGAAGGACTTATCACAGGACTGGTATAATTTAATACTGAAGTGGGTTAAGCAGTGTCAATTGTCCTAAAATTACCAATTCTGTGACTGGTAAAGAGAGGACATACAACTTAACCAGAATGCTTATTAACAAGAAAAAGCATGTTGGCCAGAATTTTACCCATTGGAAGCTGTTTAGTTTTCGTTTATTTTATACGACATGGCCCTTTTGCGACAGTCTTGTAGTATGCCCATCTTTGGTTAGTCCTGTGGCATGCCACTATGTGGTTTAAAGCAGGACAAATGACCCCCTCCTATGACAAGCCAATGTTGAAGTTGCCAGTTGCGAGGTAGGGTTTAGCAGAGGACCGGTCTCTGACACGAAGGGAACGATACTGCGGCACACGCAGAACCGGTCCCATTCCCCATAGGGAGACTTGACTAGTTCTTCTGCCTTTTTATGGACAGGCGTCATCATTTATTTGTGTCTTATAATTGTCTCTATATGATACATTTTTCAACAACGTGCGGCTGTAAGAATCAAACCTGCGCTCTTCTTACATTACAAACGTAATAATACCAAGTCATGACCGTTTAGCGATCACACCCAAGCTTAGCGAACATACCCAAGTAATGCAGCCAAATTGCAGTTTTCTTTTCTATTAGCTTTTCTGTTATTGTATATTATACTCAGAAGTGACAACACTAACAAACACAAATATTCTATTTTTAGATTTTTGTTTATTTTTGTAATCTCCTCCGTCTCTATTTCACAACTTTATCAGATTCACGTATGGTTTTTACGTTCAGTGTTGACAGTTTTGCGTTTTAAGTTGAGACATAGCCACAAGGAAAATTTTATTATGTATTTTAGTACAGTGTTTTTTTAACGTCATATAGACAGTCGCAATTAATTTTTAGTTAATATGCATTTGACAAATTTAATTTAGAAATGTTGAGGTTAAGAAGAAGAATAAACGTTTTTCTCTAAAAATTATAAACACTATTAATTTTTAAATCAGACTAGTTTTTGCCTCTTTTTATGGACAGGCGTCATCAGTGATTTCCCATTTAAATTGTATTATTATTGTTTGTGTCTTATAATTGTCAGATTGTCTCTATATGATAAATTTTCTTCAGTTGCTTTTTTTAAATAACTGTCATAATAGTTAAAAACAACTATTACTGATTATTACACAAACAACTGTCATGAAGTAACTGTATTACTTATTTGAGTGTAGTTTTGAGTTAATCGGAGTCTTGGTGCAAAAGTGAACCAATGACCGTTTACTACACACATTTTAAATTGAAAAAGAGGCTTCCAAAAGATTAGACCTCTACAATTATGAAGAGGACATCTTAATATATCCTTAATTATACCCAATTATTTTAATTTTTTTAAAAAGGTTTGAAGAATAAATGCATCATGAGTTTTTATATTAAAACATTGGCTCAGTTTTGATCCACAGTGTATAGCCTACAGTACGTATAAGTAATATAAATTAGATTATATGATTTAACATAATTCAATAAATATTTTATTAAAGTTTAATCAGGCGCGGATCTAGGAAAAGGTTTTGGGGAGGAAACTTAGAGTATTTTTAATTAATTTTTTAATCTTTTCTACATTTTTGCATTGAAAAATATTATTTTTGGGGGGGGGGGGGGGGCTTTGTCCGGGGCAATTTCCCATTGTCAATCCTCCTGGAACTGCGCCTGATTTTAATGAAAT
Source organism: Delia radicum (assembly GCA_021234595.1). NCBI lineage: Eukaryota > Metazoa > Arthropoda > Insecta > Diptera > Anthomyiidae > Delia > Delia radicum. The sequence goes on along the minus strand of CM037855.1, from coordinate 45,171,316 downwards.
TTAATGATTTCATTCAAATTGATTTCATTAAAATTGAATAAAATATTTATTGAATTATGTTCATTTTAATCTCTAGGCGTATGAGTGATATTAAATCATATAATCTAATTTATATTACTTATACGTATTGTAGAATATGCAATGTTAGTTATTTAATTACTACTACTACGTAGACAGATTAATTTATATGAACTTTCTTTAAACACAACTACAGAAGATTTAAATTTTGGTATAATGTTTATACTTGCATAATTGGCAATTCACACGCTTATCCATCTCTTTTCATCGATATCAACACTCACAATATTATTACGTTAAAGACTACACTCAAAAAAAAAGTTTGTAAAGTCAGCAAAAAATTTTAGTCAGGAGGCTGCTAGCAAAAAAATTGCAAATGTCAGCAAAATCTTTTGCTGAAAATCAGCGAGCTGATTTTTAGCAACAAAATTTGTAGATTCAGCAAAAGTTTTGCTAACACTTAGGGCCATTATTACAACTTGCCAATAGCTAAAGTTTCGATGTTATCTGACAGATTATTAATTTTTCGTTATTATAAGTATACTTTAAGCTAAAAGTGACCCATAAGCTAAAGGGAAGACATTGTTGCCTTTAACTTTAAACGTAAGATGTATGTGTTTAAAGTTACCACATTTTCTGCTCTATAAAGAAGAAGAAGAAAATACCGAACTTCACAACCGAATTTCACAAATTATTGTTTGTTTGCAGTGTCGCCAGATTAGGGGATTTGACCCCAAATTGGGGATTTCAACTTTGGTTTGGGGACAGATTTTCGGGGGGAGGGATTGGGGATTTGCCAAAATTTTGGGGATTTCAGCCCTATTTTAAGGTGTTTTTGGGGATTTTACTTTTTTGTTTTTTTTTTTTAATTTAAGTTGAAAAATATAGTTTTATATTGAACTAATAAGGAAAAGGGGAAATAAACAGATTGGCAACCACGCAATGCAAATCTTCTACAACTAAAAGAACGAGTAGTATGATTGAGCGAATGGTATACACGTTCATACTCACTATTGCCAGCTTTTTTTGCAAAAAATAACTCAAAAAATAAAAAACAGCTAAATTTAACAAGAAAATCGCTGAATTGGCAACAGTGTTCATATCGTTAACTTGAATCAGGGATGATAAAGTTGTTACTATAGTACTTTTTCTAGTACTATTTCAACCTCAAAAGTACTATGGTACTCCTTTGACTAACTTAGTACTCTTTACAAATTTTAATATTTTTTTAAGATATGTAATTAGAAAAAATTGGGTTTTTAAATAAAAATGTTACACTTTGAAAAGATAATTCCTTTTTGAAATAATTAGCTTACATATTTAAAAATTTTGTGAGTCAGTTAATAGCTAATATTCACTTTTTATTTTAATTGTATTGAATAATTTGTGTTGAGATTTGATTTGCTTGTAAGGAATTTGTTTGATTTATGAATATAAATAAAAAAATTATTTGATTCACTAAATAAGACATTGATTAAATAAAGTACAAAATAATTCAGTCAATAAAATTATTTTCGCTCGTCTTTTTGTTGAGAATTGAGTCAAATTTTAAAATTGAATTCCGGAATAATCTAATGAAAGCTGATAATTTATGTAATAAAAAATTAAAAAAACGCATAAGAAACTTTTTCAAAAACTGACGAAAAGAGCGAAGAAATGAAAGATATGTTAAAATTGTATGAAATGAATTATTTCCAGACTAATTTTGCTGATATTAATCCACGGTCTAGAACTAAGGTAAATATCTTAGCAATAAGTGAAATACGTCGGCAGAATAACGGTATAATATTGATTATTGTCGAGCTTATATTAAGGGTACGTATTTATGTTAACTCATATGAAGAAATAAATTGAAGCTAATGTCAAAATTATGTTACCTCTAGTATGGACCACTCAATTGTGTACATATTTATTGCCGGCAATATATTTCGCAATAAGTATTTAGAAGTGTACAGAGGAACTAATGCAGCATAAATTTGATGATGTAGATGTATTTAATTTTAAAATAAATTGCTTCAAATATTTGTTAACATTATCGAAAGAAATGGCTAAAAGATTTCCAGATAATTTGAGAAATCTTGAAGAATTTAAAAACTTGCAGCACAAAAATATATTAAAACGAGAAAAATTTGAAACTGTCCATGGAATTTTAAAAAATTCTGTAAATAAAGAAATTTCATTAACAATTTACGAAAATCAATGGAACAAATTACCATTCATTAATTGGAGCAAATTAACTAAAAAGGAAATTTCGAAAGATATTTTTGCGTTTTGGTCAACTGTCTATGAATACGAAGACAATGTCGTAAATTTTTTTTTCAAGGAATTAGCTTTGGCAGTATTTCAACTTATGGTGCTTCCGATCAGCAATGCCTTCGTGGAAAGAATATTTTCTTGCATGAACGTCACAAAAACTAAACTAAGAAATAAAATTCAATACGAAATGTTAGAATCGCTTATTAGAGTAAAGTCCCATTTAAATGTATACAAAATTTGCTGCCATAACTACAAAGTTTCTGAAGAAATGTTGAAAAAATTTAATTCCGAGCACATGTACAGGCAAAATGACGTTGAAGATCCTGACGTGCTTGCTGTTTATGAAGCATTGGATTTGTAAGAAATGTATATATAAAATATATACATGTACTTTTCAGTACAAAGTTAAATTGATAATATTTTAAAACAATTTAAAAAAATTACATGTGATCTCGTGCGCCCCGGTAGGCTAGTTGGTAGCGTGCTGGCTTATCAGTGCGGGGGGTCGTGGGTTCGATTCCCACCAGAGGCACTGGTCTGTTTTCGCTACAACGCGCCGAAAGCCATAGTTGCTAGTGCTCGGTTAGGGTAATAGTATATAATTTGTAATTATATGATTATTAATTAATAAAATAAAAAAAAAAAAATACATGTGATCTCACCTCGTATTAATTTTTATGTTTTTATAATTAATAAAGTTTATACTATTTTATTTTTAGAATTACACTTTTTTTGTTTTTATGTTTTTAGTAAATGAATTGTCTTTGTTTTGTTTCTGTTTTGTTTTTATAATTCTTTTTGTTATATTGAAATAAAAACTATTATTTTTTTATGTATATTTACTTAAAACTTTGAATAAAAACCGTTGGGGAAAAATTTGGGGATTTGAAAATCACTTTTGGGGATTTTTGGGGATTTCAGCTTGCCGAATGGGGATTTGAGCAAACAATTTTCTGGCAACACTGTTTGTTTGTAAACAAATAAATAAAAGTACGTTGCCACTACGTATTTTTATAAACCAATTCATAAACCAATAATCGGTTTTTAGTTTGGTGCTGCCACATTATCAAAAATATTAATTTTATTTTATTGGGAAATTGTAATAACGAAAAACATTATAGCTCACTTTATTACTCACTTTAGCTAAAGTTACCTTTTACTAACATTTACTTTAAAGGCAAGTTGTAATAATGGCCCTTAGTAGATTAGAAATGAAAAAGACTTGCTAAAAATTAATAAATTTTTTGCTGAATTTTAGTAGACTGAAAAAAACGCAAAAAAATTGTAAAAAAAATTGTAATTTAGTTAATATATTTGCTGAAAATCATAAAACATATTTTTGTGATTCTTTTAAAAATAATTTACAATAATTACGAAATATAAAAATTTTCATTTTCCCACATTGATGTCATGAAGTAATTTAATATCTGAAAATATATAGAAATAAATATATATAACATAACAAAAATTTTCTTTCAACTACTTACATTGTCTAAATGATGCTATCTTTTAAGGACGCAACTGCCGAAGATAATTATAGAAACGAAACGAAAAAATAAACAAAAACAAAAACAAACGAAACGAAAAAACAACCCTTTTTTTGCAATAAGAAAAAGGAACCATACTAAGATGTGTGTCTTGGTCTAAGGCCGCAGATGGTCTACTGGTCGTTTAACACCCATTGTTAAACCTATGATCACCTATGCTGCCCTGGCATGGTGGCCAAAGGTTAAACAGGTAGGGGCAAGGGATCCTCTCAACAGGATCTACAGTCTTATGTGTATTGGCATAACGGGGGCAGGCGGAACCTGCCCGACGGATGCCATGGGGGTTATGCTGGGGATACCACCATTGCATATTTCTGTAATGGAGGCTACCTGCATAGGATCCTCCAGACTTAGAGAATTCGGTGAGATGAGGGGAGGTGGTCTAAGGGGTCACATGAGGATCGCTAGAATCCTAATTGATGACCCGATTACAAAGGTTACGGATAGGAGGTCACCGGAGTACATCTTTGATAGGAACTTTAAGGTGATGCTGTTCGACAGGGCCATGTGGACCAACAGATCCTGGGAGCCAGAGCGGGGTTCTCAGATATGGTTCACAGATGGCTCAAAGCATGCGAATGGTGACACTGGTGCGGGTTGTCTATGGACCAGGTTTCCAACGGGCCTTACCCATGGGTAGATACCCCTCCATTTTTCAGGCAGAGATTTTTGCTATCTGTGTCTGCGCGGAGGAGTGTCTACGAAGGGGCACTATTAGATCTCGCATCTACATTCTTTCTGACAGTCAGGCGGCATTAAGGGCTTTAATGTCCTATGAGGTGTCATCTGGTCTGGTCATGGAATGCATTCTGGCTCTTAACCGACTTGGCAGGCGCAACTCGCTTACCTAAGGGTGGGTTCCTGGTCACGAGGGGCATGAGGGCAACGAGAGGACAGATTGTCTTGCTAATTGAGGGGCCCGAAGGCCCTTTATTGGCCCGGAACCATTTTGTGGTATACCTTTCGGGTATGTTAGGGAGAAGCTCGGGTCGTGGAGGGAATCAGAATTCTCTCTCTATTGGGAAAACTCTCTTGGCCAACGACAGGCTAAGAGATTAATTTCTTTTTCCAGTGCAGGATCGAGGAGACTCTTGTCCCTCGGGAGGGGTGACTTGAGAACCCTGGTGTCTTACCTGACTGGACACTGTAATCTCAGATACCACCTGCGCAAAAGGGGTCTTTCGGACACGGTTGAGTGTAGGTTTTGCGAACTGGTAGCTGAGACATCGGAGCATGTTCTTTGCGAATGTCCGAGGCTTTGTGAAAGGCGTGCCAAGTTTCTTGGCGATCGCTTTGTCTCCCCTTCGGACATTATGAAGATTTTGCCTATAGGATTATTGGCTTTATAGGTAGCTTGAATCTTTAGGGTAACTTTAGGCAGCACAAAGACCTAAGTTGGTCGCGGTGCATAGTGCCATATAATCTAATCTAATCTAATCTAATCTAATCTAATCTAATCTAATCTAATCTAAGATGTGTGTCTTTGTCTTTCGCTTTACTCTGTCTACATGTCTGTATATGTTTGTTTGCAATTTGACCACACTAGATTATTAATCTATTAACATTTATTATAGAAATACATATTAAATTTAAATATTTTCTTTTGTCTTTTATTTTATTAATAGACAATTATTTTCACAAGCCGGTGACAACGCAAAATTTAAGTTGTTTTAATGCTCAATTTTGTTTTTTGTATGAAAAACAGATACAAAAGACTTCCATAGTTGATTTTTTTTATATGTCTTATTAGAGTTGTACTTTTTAGTATCATTTTCCTCTTCTCTACTACATCTTGACATGCCGCGACATCTGCTTCATTCTGCGTATATCTTTCAATCTGGTTGTCGTCCACACTATTAATGTGCTTATCAGCACAATTTTTTTTAGCAAAATTAATTAGTAAAACATTAGTATAAAACAGTTAAGTGCTGAATAAGTATAACAAAAATTTTAGCTGAAAACACGATTTTAGCAAAAAAATTGCTAAAAAATAGTATACCTGATTTACAAGACGTTTTACTAACTTTTCTACTAACTTATTTATTTGAGTGTACATAAAATATCTATTAACTAAAAACGCAATTAAAAAAATGACTACTGATTTTCCATTATATTAAACCCATTTTGATATTTATTTTTAAACATTGTTTAGATAACCGATACAAGTAGTAAAAACAACAGAAATTCTTTTTAAAACCAACTTTAATATTTAACGGGCAAAAAGTAAAAAGAAACGATTTTTGCCCTTTGTTTTTGAAATTTAAAAGTTTCTTTTTGTGATTACAGAACATAACACTTACACAAGCCAATGATTGTATGTTTGAATTTCTTGTAAATTCAATTGAAATATTTTTTTATTTAAACAAACTCTTTTTGTAAAAAATAGTATGGAATTTTTTGGACTTTTTTGTTTCTGAAAGAGAAAAAATAAAATTCAAAATTTAAATGTCAATATTTAACTACTGCCGTAAGAACGTATATTTTTATAGTTTGTTTTTCAAACTACCGATAGAAAAAGTTGAAACAAAATATTGCTATGGATTTTAATTGAGTCTTCATTTGAAACAAAACAAAAAAAATTATAAATAAACTTGAATTGGTAACACAAAACTTATTGTGAGTGTATGCACTAAAACTAATATGCACTAAAATTTTAAGCCATTTTTATACAGCCTTGTACGCCAAGTTCTGCTCCTAAGTCGATTGAAATAAAATTTGCGTGTTAGTGTTAATCCAATCTGAAAGCGGATTCGGTTTCGTTGTGGTCTACAAACTATTTTCAACCGAAAACGAAAAAAAAAACTTTTTTTCGCGGCCAATCAAAATGTTCCAAATTTGGCCTGTCTTTAGTTTAGGTGAACCTTACCGATTTTGATAAAAAAAAAAAATAGGAACGATTCAGATACGTGATCTGAGTCGATAATTTAATTTTTTTTGTCAGACGTGCCGCTCTAGGAGGCGGCAAGACTATTTTTTTTTTTTATTTAAATTATTTTTTAAATGTAAAGTGAAATAGCTCGCTTCCATCCCTGTTAAATAAAAATGTATATATGCCATTCGAAAGAAGATTTTATAAGCTTTGCAATAAGATATAACTTTTAAGAAAAATTTTGAATCGTTCCTTATTTTTTTTTTATCAAAATCGGTAAGGTTCACCTAAACTAAAGACAGGCCAAATTTGGAACATTTTGATTGGCCGCGAAAAAAAGTTTTTTTTTTCGTTTTCGGTTGAAAATAGTTTGTAGACCACAACGAAACCGAATCCACTTTCAGATTGGATTAACACGCAAATTTTATTTCAATCGACTTAGGAGCAGCACCGTGTGTTATTAGTGATTTTTTCGGTAACGGTATACTAAATGAAGCAATTTTAAAGCATTCAGCTGCACAGTAACTTTTTGTTAATGATAGTTTTACTATTTTTTTTTTTTAGTTTTACTCAAAATTTTCCGTCGGTGTTCACATGAACCCCACCAAAGTATAGTAATGAAACAGGCGAAATACACTTAAAAAAGTTTTACAGATACATGGCAGTTGTTTGTGTAGTACACAGTAGTTGTTGTTTTTAACTGCAATTACAGTTGTTTTACTATGAAATAGTGAATACAATTTTTAAGAAAACAAATGATGAAGAATACTGTATTTTTGTAACTGTTGCTTGATGAAGGTTATTTTATAATTTACATAAACAACTACCAAAAACAGTAACTTTGCAGTAAAAAGTTAATTATTGTTAGTTATTTAAAAATAGAAGATTGTGTCGATTTTTTAAAAATTCTCGTGTAGTTTATATTTGTTATTATATGTTCAAAGTTTGCAAATAATAACACGGTGCAACAAAGAAAAAAACAAAATTTGCAATCACTTTTCAAGTGACCTTGCACTGGTTGTAGGTCTAGCTGAGTATATTACAAAACCGGTTTAGGAAGTGGCAATATACCTTAAAATTTTCAAGCTAACGATTGAAGATGAATTTTTGCATCTGGCGCATTTGAACATTTGTAACTCAGTTATTTTTTAACCGATTTTAATTTTTTAAACGGTATTTAAAAGACCTGGACTCAAATTTCGGCAGTTACTCATTAATGAGTAACTACAAAAATACTAATAATAAAAATGCAGAATTTTACATGTATTTTTAATCAAGGACCGAACTGCAACATCCCTGATGAAAAAAATTTCGGTGAAATATAAATAGAAAACTATTTTCGATCGAAAAATTACGATCACGAGTGCTGTAATTCGGCCCCTGGTGTTTCCAATTATATATACTTTCTTTATATTATCAATATAAATATGTAGATATTTTTTAATAACAATTAAAATTTTAAATTTTTTTATTGTTATTAAAAAAATCTCTACATATTTTTATTAAAAATATAAAGGAAGTATGTATACAAGTTTGACATAATTTTTATTAAAAATAAAAATTATGTTTTTTTCGACCTTTAATTGTGCAATGAAAATTAAAATTATTCAAGTTCGAGGCCATACTCTATATTTCTTCATTAGGATATTGTCCTAACAAATAATCTATAGAGTTTTTTGTTTTCAAATTTATTATTTGACCCTTTCAGGAATGTGTTGATAGATCTATTTCGGGAATTTTCTAGGTTCCCATCATCAGAACACGTTTTGAAAGCGGTAACAATCCCATTCCAAACATCAAACATTCATATAAACTAGTTTACTCACTACATGAGAACTAATATACATATGAGCTTGAAGTTAAAGAATATAACCATTGATCAAAAATAAATTGAAAACTTATTTGTTATGTGCAAGGTCCACCTCTGGTGGATATTCAATACACGTTTTTTTGTTTTTCTCTCCTTTTTGTATTTTGTTTAGTTTTATATATGTTCTAAAGGACATAAATCTAAGGTTGCCATGTTTTTTTATGTGCCATCTCGAAAGTTGATGTATTTTTTTTTTGTAGTTATTTAATTTCTTCCAAAGATACCAAAGGCAAATGTGGTATCACTAGAGAAGTATTTCAAAAGAACATTCCATATAAAATACAAACAAATTACTAAATTTTTTAGAACAACAACAACAATAATCAAAATTTTTACAAAAAAAAGTGCAGCGGGGAATGTTCCTCTGAAATACTTTTCCAATGATACCACATTGCCTATGGTTTCTTTGGAATAAATGCCATAACTATCAAAAAACTCAAAATGGGGTCATATTTGACCCGACTTTTTAACCCTCAAACTTACGAGATGGCACATAAAAAAACAGGTCAGCCGTAGATTTATGTCTTTTATAACATAAATAAGATTCATTCAAATCGGCGTATACCCTTCAAGTTAGTTCCCTTGTAAGTTACATAAGTAAATGCACCAGTCGCAAAAAATACTATTTTACCGTTACCTCGAAATTTTTAGGGTATATTGCAACTTCTCAAAGCGGTTGTATAATACACTCACCTTGACTTACAACCTACACTAGGTCATTTGACGAGTGATTTTCCTGTGTAGCACAGTGTAATTAGAAAATTTCATTATATTTCCAACGCACAAAAATGTCATAACTAAAGTACCGTTTGGAATTTTGACTTTGCATTTCAAGAAAATAAATTTTTTTACTGTAATTGAAAAAAAAATATTTTTATTTTATTAAAACTTTTTAACTGAAATTGCAATTGTTTTAACTGTAATATTCAGCAGATTCTATTGTCAAACTTTTTTGAGTGTATATGCTACTGAATGGGGCTTTAACTGACACATTTGTTGTTGTTTCAAATATTTTTTAATTTAACCGTTGGTTAAATTTGAACGGTACATTTTGTTATAGGGCCTTAGAGGGTTAACTTTATTTAAACATAAAAAAAATTTGAAGGTTCAATGTGAAAGAATTGAAATAGTTTTTTATTTTTCTGAAACTTTATTTTTTTTGCATAGACTTTTTTATGGCTTCAAAATTTAATGATTCAAAATCTCAAGTTTCAAATGGAAAAAAGAAAACGGCAGCAAAACAACCAAATTTAAGCCAAACAAATTATGGTAATGTTAATGTTCCGAGCATTCGTACAGGGTTAAAACAGCAACTATGGCAACCAAATAATCTGGAACCATGTCAACCAATAACTAAAACAAAATTTAGTAAACAATCTTTAACAACAAATTTAACAAAATCTCATAAAATAAACAAATCTAATTCCACTACTCAAACGTCGAAAAATTCAAAATTACCGGCAATGGAAAAATCCAAATTTACCAACCGTTCAATATCTTCTGCAACTACAAATAATCGTTCAACTTCAGCAACTGCCAAAAAATTTCAAAATTCTAATGTAAATTTAAATAAACCATCTACCAGATTCACACAGTCCGCTCGATCAAATCCATCACTTCAGTCTTCATCATCTTCTCCAGTCTGGAAATCACCATTTAAAACCTTTGTTTCCACCGGAACACCTCGTACACGCAGTCATTATGGTCGTCAGTCACAAGAGTTTTCATATGATCTCTCGCCTGAGGAGCTTAAGTTTGTGAATACTTTGAAAAGTCCTATGAAACCGGCACCAGAACAAGAACGTCAACTTTTAATTAATGGTCAACGGATGGAGTATTTATCACAAAGATATGAACATTCACCGTATTATAAATATAATTATCCAGAGGCAACATCATGGCGTATTGGTTGGTTACAACAACAGCAGCATACCTCGGGCCAGGGATCTAAGAACTAAAATATTTTTAAGGATGAAATCTTGATATTTATTACTAAGTTGGTATTTCTTAAGATAAAATATTTCAATATAATTCAATATGCTAAATATTCAGATTTTAATATCAGTTTTAATTGAGTTTCATTTTGTTAAATTTATTTCAATTGGTTTACTTTTTTTTCTGGGTAAAGGGTGTTTTTTTATAGAGGTATAGAACTCTTAAATGAAATAAAACTAAGATGAATTTTTTAAATTGACATGAAGTTTACTTCATTCGAAAGATAATCGTTTGGCATTATAATTTAAATATCACTTCTGGCATATGACCGCCACGGCTGGCTCTGACGTAGTCTAATCTGGAGGTCCAATTTTCGATGATTTTTTCCAACATTTGTGGCCGTATATTGGTAATAACGTGGCGAACGTTGTCCTCCAAGAGGTCAATCGTTTCGGGCTTATCGGCGTAGACTAGCGACTTCACATATCCCCACAGAAAATATTCCAGCGGCGTTAAATCGCACGTTCTTGTAGGCCAATTCACTGGTCCGAAACGTGAAACTATGCGGTTACCAAACGTTTCCTTCAATAAATCAATTGTAGCGGTCACCATTGACGGATTGACTGATTGGGGTCTTCCTCTACGCTAAGCTCTACAGCAGCAATGACTTCTGTACGCACTGTACGACGTCTCAGTGGATGCATACTATCATTTAGAGTAAACGTGGTGCGAAAACGTTCCATAGTTAATCAAATTAATTGCTCTAATGGACGATTATGTTGACCGTAAAATGGACGTAGTGCGCGATACGTATTTCGAACAGAACCATGATTTTCAAAATAAATTTGCACAATTTGGAAGCGTTGTTCAGGCATCAGTCTATTGTTGAAATGCCAAACCAAACTAAACATAAATCACTTGACTGTCTTTAGTTATCAGTTTGTCATTAGGTTTGTAACGCATCGAAATATGGGGTTTAGTCTCCATAAAGTACCTATAAGGTACCTATGTATATATTCAATACCTTCTATGAACCAAAACACCTATTTCTCAGTAGCGACAAAAAACTTATTTATGGCCAAATTCATCAGGTATGAATCAATCTATCTTGAACAATATTTGTTAAATAAGAATATCACACAATACCAAATAATGGGTAAAGTAATGTATCGATATAGGGCTCACCGCATTACATTACACCTTACTTCTCTGATGAATTTTTCATGCGATAAGACTAAAACCTTGTAGTGGATAAAGTAACTGGCTACTTATACGGTTACATGGTTTGATAAAGTAATGTGTCTATAAATAGATTTTCATAAATAAAAATTTTATAAACAAAAAATTATTACAAATATTTTTTTTTATTAAATAAATAACGTGGTCACGCTGATATTCAAACCTGTGGTCTCTGGTTGTTAACAATTAGTTATGCGAGAACTCTACCAACTGAGATATCGATACATATAATATATGGTTGCTTAAAATGTAAATGAATTGTTGTGATTCGTGATTTTGTTCTTGATATCAAAAATATACACCTTACCCTCGTGCTTACAAAAAATCACAAAGAAATGTGTCTATAGAAAAATTTCCAAAAAGATATTTTAGTAATTACTTTACGTTTATTATTCATGCAAAATGTAATTTATGATCAGTAAGTCATTATTTTATGTTTGAAGTAATGTAAAAGGTAATGAGGTAGCATTACAAGGTAATCCATGAGTGTTCAGATATCGGTAACTCATTACTTTATGCTTCGAAATGATGCAGAAGGTAGGGAGTGTTCATTACAAAGTAATGCATTATGTAACCCATTATTGGTAACCTATTATCGATAACTCATTACATTTTGTTGGAAAATACTGATACAGGTAAGGAGTACACATTACAAGGTAATGCATTACTTTATCGCAACCATTGCCAATGTTTTAATGGGTATGACTACTAAATCATATGTACAAAAATAATATAATATTTTAAGTCATTCGCGGCGCTATGGTTGCAATTGACAAATTCAAATATTTTTTTTTTTGCTGATATAGGGTATTGCATAGTAAAAGCTATTATATAATTTGCTATTTTACTAAAATTTCAATGTTTTGTTTAATGTTTTTTCCACATATAACAACTAAATAACACAACATTTACACAGAAACATGATAACTCGAACTGGACACTGCTACATACCTTACTATCACTTTGACTTCATCTGAACTAAATTATCACAAAAGTTATGATATTCTAGTACATACACACAGAGATAAGTGTATTTTATTGATAACAACTTATAAATTCAGTTAGTACAACGATATTTCCATTCGGCTACTGGATATCTTGGGTGTTAAAACTAAAATTCAGTTAAATTAACCGAACTTTGTTGTGAAAACTAATGTTAAGTTGTGGCAACTGACTGAAATTCGTAATAATCGATTTTGAGTCGAATTAACTGAATTTCAGTTGGCAAACAGCTGAAATTTTCTCTTTGTGTAGTAACAGGCTTCAAATCTTGTAGATTTTTTCCATTTTTCAGTCTGAAATTTTTGTCTAAGATGTATTTAACATCAGTGAACAGTTTTTCAACAAAACGTTGGTTTCAAGAAATTGGTTTATAGAGGGTATTGAATATAAGGTATCGATATATGGGCTGTTCACAAAAATATTTAAAATTTAGGTTACATTTTGTTTTTAATTTTGCGGAACATTAATAGGATTTTACACGATAATAAACCACTATTAACTGAATTCATATCCGTTTGCGCGAATCACTTTCTGTAAGTGGTGCAAAATGTATGGCTGACTAAAATTTAAAAATATTCTCAAAATTACATTTTTGATTGAATCAAAAAAAAATCACACCATTATTTAACATTTTTTTTTTGGCGTTTTCGTGGAAATTTATTCACTTATTTTGTGCTCTCCATAAAAACTTTGTCAAATTTTGTGGCGTTTAAAAAAATTATTTTTTACTTACGCGATATTTAAAAATTATAATTTTTTTTGGAGATTTTATTTGAATTCAACGTAGTCAATTGAAAAAAAAAATGTATTTTCTACAAGTTAATTTCAAATATGTGCTGTCTTTTAACATGATGCTTTTTAATACTTACTTAATTTCATTTCGTCCATAAAATATTTATTTCTTAAAATTTATTAATGCTCCGCTCCCTGCTTTTGTGTTAACCCTTTGAGGACTATACATTTTCCAGCGAAACTATTTTGAAATTTTCACGATTTTTTATGATCTGTGACCTAATAATAGTTATGTGGAAAAAATTGGCCCCCTAGACCCCTTCATTTCGGACGGCGAAAACAACTGTCAGTTAACGAGCACACAGGTTTGGCTGAAGAGATTTTTAAGTTTTTTTCAATTTCGTGATCTACTACAACAGTTAAGTTACTAAAAACTGGCTTCATAAGCCCCACTCCTTGTCCCTCATTTAGCTTGTAAAATATTTTTCGTTTTGCCCCTAAGTAGTAATTTTTTCCCAACTTTGGGGACTTCTGACTGGTAACCCAACAAACAATATGTTCCGTTTGTGTACCGTTTACGGTACGGTAAATAGATGGAATCCAATTTCGTTTACGCACCGTTTACTGGATCCGTATACTAACCAGAAAACGGATTTTAATTAACATCGAAACTTATTCGAATCCGTTGAAAGTCCGTCACTTACAGACCGTGATGTCGTGTATAAAACAGAGTCCGTTTTTAGGACTCCGTATCTGGTCTGCTTTAGTACCGCTTTTTAATAAAAACTGACTTGTACATTTAGCTAAATTTTATTAATAATGATATTTAAGAAAAACAAACAGAACTCTCCAGCCCATTTTGCTTCGATGTGATTTTTCATACCCCCGAAAACAAAAATGTTGTTCCATGGAGCTGTAAACACCATATTCAACTCAAATTAAATAAATCTGCGTAAAAAACGGCAAGAAGTTAACATGTTTTATTAAATACTTTCTTCTCCCTATTGAAGTAAATACCCCTAATACAGATGAAATCGCAGGTGCTATAAACGCATTGAAAGTCAATAAATCAAGTGGGTTAGACAACCTTCCTCCAGAACTTTTTAAAGTTAACAGCACACTGACAGCAACGCTAATTCACCCCGTCATCAAACGTTTCTGGGACACTGAAAACCTAACAGATGATATTAAGGATGGGCTTATTATAAAACTACCAAAAAAAGGAAACTTGATGGAATGCTCAAACTGGAGAGGGATAACTCTTCTTAATATTATAAATAAAATCATCGCTCAAATTCTACATCTTCGAATCTTTAACGCTTTGGAATTAAACTTGCGACCCGAGCAAGCTGGTTTCCGGCCAAACAGATCTTGCGTGGACCACATAAATAGTCTTCGCATTAAAGTAGAGCAATCTGCCGAATTAAGAGTCCCTCTGTATCTTGTTTTTGTGGACTTCAAACGTGCTTTCGACTCCATCAATCAATCTGCCATCTGGGAAGCCTTGAAGTGTAAAGGTGTACCCTTTAAAATCATCAACTTAATAAAAGCTCTTTACAGCGACGCCCGATGCATAGTTCTCCACGAAGGCCTAAAGAGTAATTGCATTGACATCAGCGTGGGTGTAAGACAAGGCTGCGTTCTTTCCCCCTTACTTTTCAATGGTGTCCTTGATCTTGTAATGAGACAGTCCATTCCGAACGAGGGCGGTGTAAACTTGGATATTAATGCCAAACTAAACGATTTCGACTATGCTGATGACATTTGTCTTATTTCCCATAACTTCAGCGAAATGCAACGGAAGCTTGACCTAATTAGCTCATATGCTGACACAGTTGGTCTTAAAATAAACTCATCTAAAACAAAATCGCTACGTCTAAACACCAATAACACTCGTCAATTTAAACTTTCTGATCAAGATTTAGATGATGTAAAGGAATATCTCTACTTAGGCTCTATAATTGATAAATCTGGAGGTAGTGCTGCCTACATCCAATACCGACTGAATAAAGCTCGACAAACTTTTGGTTCGCTCGGCAAAGTTTGGTCATCCTCAAATATATCCATAAGAACGAAAGTAAACATCTTTAATTCAAATGTAAAATCAACCTTGTTATATGGATGCGAGACCTGGAACCTGCCAATGAAAGAATTTAAGAAAATACAGTCGTTTGTAAATAGATGTCTTCGACGTATCCTGAAGGTGTTCTGGCCGAATATCATCAGCAACGAAGAACTGTGGTATAAAACTCAACAACCACAAATCGCTGAAACCATAAAAATCCGAAAATACAGATGGCTCGGTCACACTTTACGTAAACCACAAAATGACATCACAAGGAAGGTGCTTGAGTTCAACCCCCAGGGTAGTAGAAGAATTGGTCGTCCGAGCAACACCTGGAGACGAAATACGCTAAGGGAAATTCAAGATGCAGGGTATTCCTGGAGCCAAATCAAACAGAGCGGAATGGAAAAAATTTGTTGTGGCCCTATGTTCCTCCTAGGAATTTAAAGGATTATATATATATTAAATATATTTAACACTAAATGGGCGTTATTTAAATTTATCCGTAGACCAATTACCAAGGAATTTATTTATCAGTGCCAATAATAAATGACTAAAACTTTGTTAATTTAAAATTGTTGTATTTTGTTAATAAAATAAACAAACTCAATCAGCAACTGAAGCTGCCCGTATTTAGCGGAACGTAAAAGGATGCACAAAACGGATTCAAAACGTATTGTTTTCGAAAATCCGACAACGGTCGGTTATGCGTTGGCAGAACGTATGATTAGCAATCTTGACAGTATTTTCCACATTAAAAAGAAGCAATACAGTTCCGTCTTAGCCTTATACATCATATTTAAATATATGAAATATAATAAAATTATTTAAAAAAAAAATGCTTCTAATTGGTTGTAGTATTAGTAAAAACAATACGGGCAAAGAATTTTGCGGGTGGTGCTGGCAAAGAATTTTTCGGGTGGTACTGGCAAAAAACATGATTTGCAAACAAAATAGTGTTTTCCTAGTACAATATTAGTTGTACCTTTGGTATTTTTAAACAAAGTGGGATTTACAGAAAATAGCAGTGGTTTGCCAGTGCTATTTTTTTGGTACGGTTGGCAATTTCTACCTGGTTAGTTATTTGTATATCTAGCTAAAGGCTTAACGTGGTTATTTGTATAGGCTATTTAAGGGATTAATTTTGGATGTTTTTATAATCTTTATTCTTAATTTAATTGTAGTTATTTTTGTAGTCAATCTTGGGGCTTAATCGTGGTTATTTTTATAGTGTGTCTTAAGGATTAATTGTGGTTATTTTTAGAGTTTATCTTTAAGCGTAATATCAATTATTTTCAGTCAATCTTTAGGCTTAATAGTGGTTATTTTTATAGCCTACCTTTAGGCTTAATCCTGGCTGAAAGCTATACCTTTAGGCCTAATCGTGGCAATTTTTATTATATATAGATATGTCACGAATAGTGTATCCTGCACTTAACCGAATACCGAATAATTGGTTTAAAACGAATACCGAATATTTGCTGAATAGTTCTTTTACTCATTTCCATATAAATTTCATATATTATTTTAGATATAGATGAAATTAAACTGGACCATGCAACTGTATTAGGTTGAAAAATCATCTGAATGCGATATCAACAGCCATATTTGACATTTTAAAGAAAAATATTTTATTAGCAACTTGATTTTCTTAATTTGTTTAGACACAAAATTCATGTTTTTTTTTATTTATTTTCATTTGAACGAATAATTCTGCCGAATAGTGCTATTAAACAGTATTCGGACGAATAGTCAAAATATGCCAAATATAGAATAGTAACAGAATATTTGTGACATCTCTAATAGAGGTAGACTATTAGAGATGTCACAAATATTATTTAGGCATAATCGTGTTTTTTTAGTTTATCTTTGGGTTAAATCGTGGTTATTTTTATAGTCAATATTTAAGCTTAATCGTGATAATTTGTATAGTTTATCTTAAGGCTTAATCGTGTTTTTTTATATAGCCAATCTTTAGGCTTAAACGTGGTTATTTTTATAGTATATTTTCAAGCTTAATCTTGTTTATTGTTGTAGCTATCTGAGGGCTTAATCTTGTTTATTGTTGTAGCTATCTGAGGGCTTAATCTTGGTTATTTTTACAATCTATCTCAGGGCTTCAGCGTGGCTATTTTTATAGTCTATGCTAAATTTGGGTTATTTTTTGAGGGTCTGGTCCATTGACTTTATGGGTAACATTTTCTGAGTGTATAAAAAATCAGGCTTTAATTTAAATGGAACATTTTGAAATGTTTTTATTACCTACATAATTTAGAACACAAACTAGGAAAAATAACAAATCGCCACAATATTTTGCAAAATAAACTAATAAAAAAAAAATCAATTTACTTTTGAATGTGAATCGTTTGATTTTAAATCTACAACTAAATTCGATTTTTCTGCTGTTCCGCTAAATGAATTCACAGTTCCACTTGATGGTTTCTCACTATTATTAATTGTAAAATCAGGCCGAATAGTAGCGGATGAATTTTTTGATATAGATTTACTGTTGCGATATAGTTCAACTAATTGAATCTCAGATTTCTTAGGGGATTCATCTTCTTTTTGTTGGTTAAATAAATTTGGATAGTTATCATTTGTAATTTCGGTTATCTCCAATGATACGGGGACATTATCGACAAATTCCATATTTAAATTATTTACCGATTCTAAATCACGTATTACGGTATCTCGATTTAATGAATTATCAATGATATTGTCTGCACCAAATAATTCTGGAGGAATTATAATTTCGGTTATGTCCAAAAATACGGGAACATCGACAAATTCCATATTCACATTAGTAAACGATTCTAAATTACGTATTACAGTATAATGATTTAATGAAGTATCAATGTTATTGCCTGCACCAAATATATCTGGGGGAGATAGAGGATTATCTAAAGCATAATCATTAGCAACATGGTGGGGTTGTTGCTGACGAGCTTTTGGCAAGTTTCGACGCTTGGGAGAACGATAAAATTCATCACCCGACAAAGAATCATCACGTTGATAACTCCGATTGACATTTGTGTTTAATTTACTGTAACCTCTTTTACGGGAATTCTATATAAAGAAACAATTTTATTAAATTTTCAATCAATTTTAGCAAACCAAAAACAACTTACGGCTTTATTTAATTTACGACCCCTAGAGCTTGAACTAGGATTTTTTGATGATGCTGTATACCGATGACCTAAGGCATATCTTTCAGGTCCTGTCATCTCGATAAGTCCTATACCACATAAATTTTTTAACGATCTCTGCACAACCATATCTATGTTCGCTACGGGCACCAAGTTTCTCATTTGATATATAACTTGATTCAATATCTCCATAGTGGGAATTGCTTTTTTAAGTTTACCATCACTTAAAACGTTAATTGCCTTCAAAACATGGCGGTTTACTTTCTTGGGAACATTAAAGGTATCCATTTTTATCAAAATATATTTCAGCACAATAATTTTTGTACAATATTTAAAAAATTTAATTTGCTTATAGCTAAAAAAAAATAATTTCTTTTTTTTTTCAAATATATTTTTTCTTCAATGACTTGAAAGAATGAAAGAAAATGCAATGCAATAATGATAAAAAAAAAATACACCCAGAGAATTATGTAGTTTAGTTACATAATGGAAATTACAGTTAAAGTAACGGCATTTGTAGTTAAATCAACTGCAATATGTTGTGACAAATGTATTGAAAACAACTACGATTACAGTTGAATCAGCAGACATAAAAATTATTTTAAAACTGTACAAACAACTACACCTTCTGCAACTGTAATTTTGAATTTTGAAATTCGGAAAAAACCAATTGAATTACAGAATTTCAATTTGAAATTTTAAAAACATCAATTGAAATTAAGATTTTCAAATTCAGCACATGGAAACTGAAATTCAGATAAAATCATTTGAAATTAATAAAATATCAATTGAAATTCAGAAAATATCATTTGAAATTCAGCATATACTAATTGAAACTAGGAAATGCATAAATTTAAATTCAGCAAACATTAATTAATGTTTAGAAAATATCAATTGAAATTCACAAAATATCAGTTTAAATTCAGCAAATAATATTTGAAATTATATGATTTCTGAATTTCGATTTATATATTCTGAATTTCAAGTGATATTTTCTTAATTTCAATTAATATTTTCTAAATTTCAAATGATGTTTGCTGAATTTAAATTGTTGTATTTCTTAATTTCAATTAGTATATTCTGAATTTCAATTGAAATTTTCTGAATTTCAAATATTTTCTGATTTTCAATTCTAAGTTTATTTCTGAATTTTAAATGATATTTTCTGCATTTTAAATGGATATTCTGATTTTCAATTGATATTTTCTGAATTTCAAATGAAAAATCTAAATTTCAATTCATATTTTCTAAATTTCAAATGGATATTCTGAATTTTAATTGATATCTTCTGAAGAACAATTGCAAAAGTTGTAGAACTAAAGTTAAACAACAAATAAAAATTATTGTAAAACTATAAAATCTACTTGCAAGGTAAACTTGCAGCCTAATTTTATAGTCTATCTTTAGGCTTGTTCGAGGTTAATTTTATAGTCAATCTTTAGGCTTAATCATGCTAATTTTTATAGTTTATCTCTGGGATTACTCGTGGCTATTTTTATAGTTTATCTTCAAGCTTTTGCATTATTTTTATAGTTTGCCATTAGGCTTTTTCCTTGTTATTTTTATAGTGCATCTTTAGGCTTTTTCCTCGTTATTTTTATAGTCCATCTTTAGGCTTTTTCCTTGTTATTTTTGTAGTCCTTTTCAGGCTTTTAAATTCGAAATTCAGAGTAAAATCCAGGGGGGATATTGTGTAATTCGATTTTTGTTCGAATTTGAACATTTTAAAAATCTTCCAAGATGATATCAGTACTTAAAAGTGCAACTTTATTTTACTTTTCGCATTTACTAGATAATTGTCTGCACGTTTTTAAAGTTTGTACCCTTTAAAAATTACTTTTTATTACTTTATTTTCAATGTGAAAAGTCTGTTTGAATCGAATTTATTTTCGAATTGAATTACATAATAACACCCCAGTTCTTTTCGCAGTCAAAATTCAGAACAAACTGGTATCAGTGAATAGGAAATTACCTGTAGATTACGGTATTTTTTTTTAAAAGAGTCCCATTTAGCACTCTTGTTAGAACAAACACTTGGGTATTCCTAATAGAAAGGTATAAATTTCAGTTTTTGTTAAAATGTAATTTTTCACTACTTAATAAACTATTTATTAATATACATAATCCAATGATTTTTTGGACTTAAATAGACTTTTAAGTCAACAATGTGAAATTTATGTCCGAATTTATGATTTGCTGTAAGCAATCCCAGGATTCCCCTAACAAAAAGTAAGTTCATTAAAATTGATTTTTACATTTTTTGCTGCTATGTATACACTTAATACCTAATTGGAGGCTGGTACAATTTTTAACAGTGGGTTAAAGTTGATATTTTAGTTAAAAATTTGGCAAATGTAGAAGCGGCGGAGGGAAAACATAGACAAACTTCCCAGCAATCCGGTCCGTTTATGTGCCGTTTTCGGTACAGCATATACGGATCCGAAGTCCGTTTCCATACCGTTTTCCGGATCAGTATACGGACAGGAAAACGGAATAAAAGGAACATCGAATACGGATTCAAAACAGTATAAAGCACGCTAAAACAGACCGTTTTCGTACCGTCATGCTGTATATAAAACGGAGTGTACGAATTGAGTGTACGTTTAAAACGTACCGTAAACTGTCCGTCATTTATTTTAAAAACGTATACGGTCCGAATATGGTCCGTATTCGTACCGTTTTTTTTAAATGGTCCATTTTTATTTTTTTATTATTTATTTTATCTAAATGATTTCTCCTTTTTTTAATTTTAAACAAAAGTTTGGTTTTATTTTTAAATTTTTTCATTTATAACGATATTAACAAAAATGGATTAACAATTACATTAAAAATAAACTAGAAAAACAAGATATGTATGAATTAAAAATAAGAAAATAATTAAATTAAAAATTATTTGGAAAAATTGACTGAAATAGATTTGTTGTGTCCCTGCGGGATGATTTATAACTACGCATGTTGAGATTGCCTATTTTACTGATGCGGGAAATTTTGTTGCGTAAGAGTCTATTGAAATTACTAGATTAAAAACTATTTAAGATTTGTCAACTTACCTGTATCAAGTTAATGTATCAAAGTTATTCCGTGGTTATTTCTATTTTATTATATTATTTTATTAACATTTAATTTTATTAATAAATAAACAAAACACACTCCGGTAATACCGGAAGAAAAACGGTAACGGTTGTAACGGAGTTTTAACTGATGAAAATCGGTGTAGTCCGGTTAAACGGCACCGAAACGGATACAGCAAAACGGAGGTTTAAAACGCATAATTTTCGAAAATTTGAGTAATCCAATTTTACTGTACGTTAATGGTCCGTTTTCGTACACGCTTCGACGGATACGTCAATTCCGGTCCGTTTTCGTACCGTCAATGCCGGATTTATGAATCCGTTTGTAACGGACAGTTGGGTTGTTTTAACACGACTCGCTTTTAAATAGAAAGACCTTTTACAATAGTATATGTTCAGAAAGAAAATATTTATCTGAAGTTAAAAGACTGGAGCTGCTTTTTGGGGGAAAAAATAGCAAAAATTTTATTTTTTTTTAATTTCCATTTTAAACGAATTTAGTTTAGTTTGAGTGGAACAAGATATTGCATTATTTTTTTTTTTTTTTTATTTAATCAAAAATTTAGTTAAATAACCAATATTTTAAAAAGAAATTGTCCCCGACTTCGTCCCGTTATTCGCAAAAAGCTGCACCTGAGTCGGACCAAATTTGGAATTTCACATTTTCAAATGGGAATGTCTCGTGAATTATTAGCATTATTTTTTGTTAGTCTCTACTAGAAGATAGCAAATATGTTAATTTTTTGAAAATCGAGAGCACTCAAAATTTAAATGGAAAAAGTTCCCTATTTTGGAAGGTCATATAGCCGCCCCGGAGGGTCTGGAAGGTTTAAAATCAAAGTTTAAGCTGGATATTACGTCCCTTCTGCCGATTAAAAATGTCATTGCAATCGGTCAGAAATGGACAAATTATTTCCAAAAATTTTGTGATATATCCCACTGTGTGCCGTTTGGAATTTTGACTTCTGGGGTATTATTTTATTTATTTTTATTTTATTTATTTATCGATTTCCTGAGCAACAAGAACAAGTCTTATAATTAAAGCACAGGATTATATTGGTTTACAAGGAATGCCACATAAAAAATTAATATTAAATATAAAATTAAAACAAAAAAATAAATATACTAAAATCAATAATATTAAAAGTTACATGAAAAATTTAAAACAATATATAAATAAACATAAAATAAAGATATGATAACATTTTACAAATTAATCTCGAACGAGAAATTTTTATTTAAGTTTAGCAAAAGATTCAAATAAAAATTTCCTAAAAAGAATTGCGTTGCTATTTGTTTGTTGGTTGTTTGGCACATCATTCCAAAGACGAACGGCGTTTATGAAAAATTGCCATTCTGACACAAGACATTTAAATCTAGGTATAATCATGTTCTTACCCCTGGTAGATCTAGCAAATTGTATAAAATTAAAAAGGTATTGTGGTTTTTTAGTGTATGCAACTTTGTGCAGAAAAATAAGGACTCTAATTATAAGAAGGTTTTCGAAAGATACACCATAAAGATTTTTTGAAACAGCTGAGACTCCATCACTCTTCCTTAATCCGTAAACATATCTTATGATGTTGTTATACAAAACCTCTAATTTTTTCTTGCTGATGGAATCACAGTTAGCGAAAAGTTCACAGCCGTAAATATGTAATTCGATTCAAAAATTTTAAAATTCTTGTAAAATGATAACCGTACTTAAAAGTCCAACTTTTTTTACTTTTTGCATTTACTAGATCATTGTCTACACGTTTTCAACATTTTTACCCATTAAAAGTTCTATTAATTACTTTATTTTCAATGTGAAAATTCTGTTCGAATCTAATTTCTTTTCGAATCGAACTACGTAATAACCCCCTCCCCCCCCCCCCCCTTGCATTTTAAGTAGGATATAGGAAATATTTTAATTGTAATTAAATTTTACTACATTTGTTAATGGTTTTTCAACTGTTAAAAATAACTACATTTTTAGTTACTTTAATGGTAATTGCCTTTGTTGTCGTTTTAACTATATATACAGTTGTTTTAACTGTAATTTTCAGTCGATTCCACTGCAAAACCTTTATGGGCGTACTCATTTTTATAGACTAACTTTTGGCTTACTTATAGTCCAACTTTAGTATTAATTGTGGTGTCATTCGAGGTTCATTTCCGATCAAGATTATCTTTCAATAGTCTAATTTCAGACTCAATTATGGTGCTAGTACTAAAAGAAATTTCTGTTTATTCTATAAAAATTTACATTTCTTTCACTGTTTAAGTCAATAAAATTCTTTATTTATAAATTGTTATACAATACTTAATTTTTTTTTATACATCTATTAAAAAAAATAGTGTTAAGCTAATTAAACAATAATCGTTTTTAAGTTTTTTTTTTTTTTAATATAAAAATATCTTTATTTAATTTATTTAATTCCATATTATTTTACAATCTTTCTTAGTTTTGTGCAAAACATTTTCATCTCAAAATTAATTCATTAAAATTATGTCAATTTGAAATTTAATATACGACCGAAATACAATACAATAAGATATTTAATCAAAGTATACAAAAAGAAGAGATTGATGTCGAAACGAATATTCTTTATATAGAGAAAAATCACCTTAAAACAGCCTCAGTTTCAATTAATTCATTTTTAAAGTTTAAAAATCACAAAACTTTTTAAGCACAAAAGAGCTTTGGAAATTGTGTGGGGGTAGACAGCAAACCATATGGTATAAACTAAAAAAAAAGGAAATTATTTTTCATATCTGGAGTCAAATCACCACAATGGATATTAAATATTAAAAATTCGGTATCGTTATGTTTTTATTAAAATTACATTTTTGATCAATTTTTAGTTTTTTTTTTTGTACAATTAAGCAGTTTTTGTAGTGAAACTGTTAAATTAAACTTAGCACATTAACGGCACGAAATAGATCAGCTGGACATTTTTCAAAAAACTTTCCAGATAAATAGAGCCATGCTTCATTAAGAAATGTTTGTATTTTTTTTTTTTGCCTTAAAGCACCCTCTAGTGAAAATATTGGTTGAAACTTTGACAGTATATAAATCCTAGAGGGTGGAAGATATTTTAAAAATTTAAATTTTGTAAACCACTCTTTACTCAAAAATATATAAAAAAAATATTTTTTTTTTAGTTAAGCGACTTTGAAACTTTTTTGGCAAAAGATTGTGGTTTTTGACCATTTTTCAAAATTGACATATGGCAAACCCTGACGATATGTTTTTTAAAAGTTTCGTAATATTTTAATAAAAGCCATCAATTACACTGTGTGTAATTTTTTAAGTCATGGCAAAATAACCATATACGGACACCACTACGTGATAAAAGACTAAAAAAAAAGACCCGTGTCTCCCAATTTTTCCCAAAGTCATATCCTCTTTTGTTTATGGGCCGCCAAAGATTTGGGGCCTCGGTATCATTTTCGCAAAAAAGTGATCATTTTCTCAGGCTCATATCTTGCAAACCGTTCAGAATTTCTCTCTTTTACTCTTTACTCTCTATGGCAAAGTTGTAGCTCTTGTCATAAAGAACAAAAATTGCGAACATATAAAATCAAAAAAACTTCACCTTCCAGATCAAAATCGCAAAAAACTTAAAAAAATTCGATTTTTTTTACCTTTTTTCCCGTGTTCAGGTCCATAGGTAGCAAACCGTTCAAAATTCAAGGAAACAATCAACTACAAAAATTTACCTAAGATCTCAATAAACAAATTTCTAGAACATATAAACTTCCTAGAGATGATTCTTAACACTGTTTAGGTAGCGCGCAAAAGTGAAAAATTTTTTAATTTCATTTTTTTTTCCTTTTTTCTCCTGTTCAGGTGCATAGGTAGCAAACCCAATTCCCAGCGGTTTGCAAGATATGAGCCTGAGAAAATGATCACTTTTTTGCGAAAATGATACCGAGGCCCCAAATCTTTGGCGGCCCATAAACAAATGAGGATATGACTTTGGGAAAAATTGGGAGATAGGGGTCTTTTTTTTTAGTCTTTTATCACGTAGTGGTGTCCGTATATGGTTATTTTTTTCGTGTTGCACTGTGTTATTTATGTTTTGAGTCAAAACGGAATAAATTTTGGAAAGTTCACCGTTCTATAGGTCAGATTTTCAAAAATTATATACAAATGATGAACTAATTTCTAGCAGAGATATATATTTCCATATTTTTCCATTTACATAACAATTAAAAATATAAAAAAATTAGTTTATTTTATATTTCTAAATAAGTTTTAAAAAAAATTCCATTAAAAAATATCAAAAATTGATGTTTTGAAATAATTATTTGGCAACTCTGGATAAAAAATTTTCACAATTTTTTTATCCTCGATTATAGTTAAGATGTTGTATAATTTTAAGGTTTTTAAATTACTTCATTAACTTTTTCCAGTAAAAATATATATAGTCGTTAAAAACTGCTGGATCGGAAAAGGAACACGTGCTCAAAAATGAGTTAATTTGTTAATATTTTATAATAGGGTTTACATTTATATAATTTAAACAACAAAATTTCTTAATACAATCTAAAGAATAACTGAAACAAAAACTAGACAAATTAAACATTTTTTTAACATATATGAAAAATTTAGAACAGCTTTTGACGAAAAGGTGCTACACTAACAAGATAAAATACTAATTTCACGAGTATAAATAATTATTACCAATTTCAGCACGGATATAGTTTAGTTTTGAATCTTTCTTTTCCATATCATGAGTTCTTTGATACATAACATTGATTCTGATCGAAGGTCTTCAAACTTGATTGATTTATTGTACACACATACAGAGCCCATAACACATTTCCATATATAGTTTTTAAAATTTTTAAAAACTCGTGATTTTTTCATGTTTTTAATCGTCAAAAAAAATTCCAAAAGAGCTCCATTTTCGAAAGTTGTTATCGGAATTATCTGATTCATACACGCAAAAAATTAACTAGAGTAAGAATATCGAAGTCAACCTTGTAATTTTTTTATATAAAGTAGAAAGAATTTTTATAAGTCAAGTATAAACCACCGCAGACCAATTTAAACTTACATGTATCATATATTTTGTAAAACAACAAAGTTCATTTTGTTGATAATAAGTACTATTGTACTTTGAAATATTTTACTTTGTTTGTTTTTCAATTTATACGATTTTGTAGCTTGTTTTTTCAACTTTCTTAAGTAAAATTTAAAAGCTATCAAAGTATCAGTTAAACAAAATAACAAATGGGTTACTGGACTGACATGTAAAAGAAAAGTGTAAAACTTGCCTGTAGACTGTATACAAAAAAAAACATCTTTATACGGCAAGCAAAATAGGAGTTGTTTTTCTCACATATCATAAAGTCTATATTTTTTAGAATGAAAAAACTTGATATTAAAAATTTGTTAAAAAAAATTTTTAAGGGAATTATTTGAAATTGGCATGTATTTGTGTTCAAACAAAAGATTTGCAGTAGATTTTAATGAATTTTTATTATATTGGATTACTCCTTTTAACATTTTTGATGCAAATGCAATTTTAGATGCATTTTTGAAATTGAACTTTTTTTTTGTTGTGAAAATTTAACATTTTTTATATAAAATTAAATTCTCTCTTTCATGTAATGCAACATAGACAGTTGTATTATTAAATATGTAGTTGTCAAGTTTTTCATAATTTAAACGCAATTTCAAGAAAAGTTTTAAAAATTAATGTGGTTAAAATAAATTTGTATTTGGGTTAAAATCAGTGTTGCCCATTTATTATTATTGTTATGATTCTTTATGGCTAGATTTAGCAATTTTTGAGCACGCTTAGCCGGAAAATTTTGGATTTAGCCATTATCCAATTTTAGAAAAATGTTAGCCATTTTTTTAGCCTTTTCGCATTTTCTACAAAATATAATTTTTGAGCGGAAAATTATGACAAAATTGGATGCAATTTTTCTTATAATATGCAGCTACAAACGAAAAAATTACACTAAAATCATGAAAAATATGAACAAAACTCAAATATTTAAAACATGAAAAATATAAAAACAAAAGTTGAATTTGTCAGCTTTATTTTCAATAGGAACACATTCTTAGGCTTTTTTAGGTTCAGCATTTTTACATTCGAATTAATTTCATTTAATTTGAATATAAAAATTATTTTTCTCAAATGAAAATATAAAAATGCATTTAAATCTAATTTTTTTTTTTTTTAAAGCACAAAATATGCATTAAACGCCAAAATATGCAAAAACATGCAATTTTGACAAAATATGAAACTACAAATCGATTTTTTTCCATTTCTTAAATTTAATTTCTGTGATTCGGATGCATTTGCATGAAATTCCTTGCCTTAATAATTCCAATTAAATATTCCAACAACGGACAGCGACTGAAATATGTTCGACACAGGGTGTTGTCTAATAATTGTAGGGAATAGAATTAAAACTACATTCAATTTTTGATACAAAAATTTAAACATAATACAAAAATTGAAAAAGTGCGTGTTTAAGTGACCGTGTTTGATTAAGACATAATCCGTTATTGGGAGGTAATTTAACTCTAAAATTTTGATTCAAAGAGCCGCTGCTCAAAAATTGTACTTTAAAGTGAGTTGTCGGCTAATCGGAGTATCCGTTATTGTCAGGCTTCACTAAATTCAGTATTTTATCTTTTTAAGCCGCTCCATTTTTGTATAAAATTGTTCAGACATTTTTTAGCTGTATTTTATCCATTTTTCCACAAATTTAGCAGTTTTTAATAACCAAGTGCTGGCAACACTGGTTAAAATAAATCTGTATTAAAACAAATTTAACTTTCTTTCATTCAACTTTAATTTCGCTACAGTTTGTACCAAAAATCATAGATTTTCTGCAATTCTAGTTAAAAATATGTATTAATTTATAAATTCAACCAAATTAAAGTAGACTTTTTAGACTACAGACTCATTAGATTGAAGACAAATAATTTTGATAGAAAAAAAAATTATTGCCACGCGACAAGTATCGCCTATTATGGGCTTTTCGACCAATTACGAATCGGATATTTGGGATATAAAGATTTTGAGCCTTAAAATAGCTTCTTTTTAAGATCTTTGGGCTTTTAATTGTTTATTTTTTAAAGATTTTAAAACTTCAAATTGTTTAAGCAATGTAGTTTTTATAAGTTTTTACTTTAGCTCATTTACGTTATTTTTTTTTTTTTTTTTTGCTTTAAGTATATGGAATTTTGCTTTTTTATCTTCTCTGATAATTATATATAAAAGTGATTGAATTTTTCTTTTAATTTGAACACAAATATTTTTATTATAGAATTATATTGTTATGCCATACAGAACTAGATATAAAATTGATTGAATTTCTTTGGCTTTATTGTATCATATATACTTATTAATAATTATACATGGAAGAATGGAAGTCTCTATACATGAGATATATAAATTTTATATGACAAGTCTTTTTCCTCGGCTGGAAATAATAGATAAAGTATTTTTTTTTTTTCAAAATGGAGAAAATTAGATGGCATTCGCGTCACAGAAAAAGTTAAATTTAATTTTATATAAAAAATTTTACGCTTTTGATTGATGCATGTTTATAAAATTTTTAAGTTGAAGAAAAAATTCGAAAATGCATATAAAAATTGCAGTTTTTATTGTATTTTTTTTATTGCATAAAAGTGAAAGA
>CM037855.1:45104540-45141813 GCA_021234595.1 Delia radicum | reverse complement strand
ACTGTATAAAATAAATGTAAAATCATAATAAAGTAATTTGATGTGGTTTGTTTTTTTAAATTAACTATAATTGTAGTCAAAAATGAAATTCCTTCTACATATAACATTCATATAACTCTTAAAAATAAGATACCGTATTACAACTCAAACAACTACAAATATTAACAACAGAAGTTCACTGAGTGTACTTTTAACAGTATGTGGTCAAAAGATTATGGCAAAAGTAAATGAAATAACTTATCAATAGTGTGTCGCAAACAAAAATTTTTTTTTGCTTAAGCTTTATTTAAAATCTTATAGGGTAAAGTATTTTTAAGATTTTTCGGCAGGAAGGGAACGTCATGCAGTTATTTACAATATTGTGTTGCATATTTTTAGGCCTGACATTTAACTAATAATTGAATGAAGTTCCTAGCCTCCTGTCCACGAATGTATGTGTGCCAAACTTCAGCTGATATTACAGAATTTGGCTGGAGAATTTCTTCCCCAGGTGCCTTGCTACGAGTGAGCTTTAGAATAGCGTATATAATTTTTTCGACATTTATATAATCTTTTGATATTGTGTTGTTGGGTCGGTAAACCAGAGGCTGATAACATGAATTTCCTTGGGCTGCACATTAGGTCAAATGACAGCTTTTTCTGTGCTAAATTGTTAAAAATCAAAGTGCCGTTTTACTAGTGTTGTTGTTTTTTTTAGTTGGAAATGCTTCAAAACAAAGACGTGTGATGTTTTTTTGCATTAAACAAAACTCACCGTTACACATTTGTACGTCAAAGTCAATCAATGCAATTTTTTCTACAAACGTGCTAGAGTGTTCATTAGTTCAAGGTCAAATTTAAGTTTGTATTTCTCGATTTGTATTTTTTATAATTTATTAATTAAAATGGAAAATAAAGAGACATGTAAGTACTATTATTTTTAATTATAACTGCTTTATATTTATGTCGATATACTTGAGAAGAACTCATTAGATAACATTACCTTAAAAGGGTTCAGTTTTTATTAAAACTTTTACATTCCGCAAGCGCTTAAAAATTTTGACCCCATCTGACCTTTTTTAAATTGAAAAGGTGGATTAAATATAATGTAATGAGTTAATTCTGGTTTGTGTCAAATTGCGATTACTTGCGCTTTTATGAGTTATGCATTTTTTTGTAGGTAACCTCTGTATATAAAAAAAAACGATCTATTTGAAATATGGCGAAAAGAATGCAATAAGAAAGATAAATTTGATGCAGTTTTCAAACACGTTGTTGATAAAATCAAACTTAATACTACTTCGGATGTAATGGATAAAAATATAAAGCAAATAATAATTTTTTTTGCGTAAAATTGACTCAAAAGTGGGAAAAAACGTCACAGAAAGGATCAAAATCATACGTAGTAGGTGGTCTTGGTTCCACAAATGACGGAAACACGCTCGTCGAGCATTTACTGAGAATGATATTTTTTTTGAAATAGCTGATGTTGACAAAGATATAATATTTCGATTCAAAATCATTTTGATTCGCTTATCCTGCCAGTTCATTATTTCAAATAAATTTGAAATATATTGCTTTGAAACAGCAAAACGTTTTCAGAAGCCCATAAAGTGCTCATACACTCAACACAAATAATAGAAAACAGAGGTTTTCTTAAAGAAGAAGCTGCTTGGAGAAGAAGCTTATGAATTGCGACACAAAATATACAAAGCCGATCGGTTGCATCACGCCCGCAAAAACAGCCGCACCAATAACCTATTAGATGTATTTAATATGGCTGTCAGTACTTCAGATCCATTAATTTCCCCAACATTTTAAACCAGACGCTTACAAAAGCGTAAACTTTCATCACTTCCATCTGAAGTTATTGAGCTGTTATGTTGCAGCGAATCCATAGAAGAATTTCAGCTTATTAACCAAGACGAATGAAATTGATGATATTGATGAAAGTGAAGAAGCCCTTTTTGATTTAAATTTACAATATGATTTAGATTTAAGCAATTTCTAAATGTTATAATATAATAAAAAAAAAAAGAAATCAATTCAATGTATTATGTTTATTTTAATAGTTAATTATTGGTCGTTAATGGGTTGAATTCCATTTTTTTCTTTGGTTTGAATACCATGTTTTTGTAGTAGTTATTAATTTCGCACAGAAAAATGTCCATTTGTCCATTCGCAACGAGTGATAGCTCGTTTTAAAGGTATTAAATCAGGCTTTAATTGAAAAATAAAATTTTCCTAATTTTTCTTGTTAAATAATTAAAAATAATTCAATTATAAAAAATATAAAAACAATGAGAACAAGGTGGTCTCTTAAATGCTCTTCTCCTGTCCAAGCAAGGAGTCGGGGACCATTTTTTTTATTGCTGATTCTTAAAGCAAAAATTATGAGGAATCCAAAAAAAATAAAATTAGCCGGAAAATTTAGGAGCTTCTGTGGAAAATCGGAAAATTTAATTTTCATGGGAAAATTTAATTTTCATGGGAAAAAAGGTAAATTTCTGAGAAAACATAGGAAAATTTATTTTTCAATTAAAGCCTGATTCAATACCTTTCCAACGAGCTATCACTCGTTGCGATCGCTTTTGTAGTTTTTTTTTAAAACAACTTTCAATGAGGTCCCTTATGAAGAATTCTTCAATTTTGTCACATGACAGTGGTGCACACCACCACTAAACCAGTCACTATAAAAAAAAAAAAAAATATGTAGGTACATTATTTTTTGCTGGTCAATCGATTGAGACTATTTATTTTAAAATCGGAGAGGGGGTCGTCCATAAGGTGATCGCTTTCATATGGAATTGCTCTTTATATATTTAATTCTTAATTGTTTAATAATTTCTTTTTTTGTAATTTGATTTTTTGATGATTTTTTTATATTAAATATATGTAACAAATTGACTTATTGTACGCCTTAAGTTCTGTGCTGTAATTATATGATTTTATCTTGTAGCATAGAAATGCCAATGAAATAAATAAATAAATTAAAATAGAAATAAATCAAAGCTGAGCAATGAATTTGATAAATATACAAAAACGTGCATTTTTAAAATTAATTTTACGTGCGCCCGGTAGGCTAGTTGGTAGCGTGCTGGCTTATCAGTGCGGGGGTCGTGGGTTCGATTCCTTAGTAGCTAGTGCTCGGTTAGGGTAATAGTATATAATTTGTAATTATATTATTATTAATGACAATGAAGCTATTCAAGTTCGAGGTCGTATTCTACATTTATTTACCAGAATATTGTCCTAGTAAATAAATTATAGAATTTTTTTAGTTTTTCAATTTATTAAATAAATGTATAATACGACCTCGAACTTGAATAGCTTCATTTTCATTGCACAATAAAGGTCGAATAAATCATAATTTTTATTAACAATAAAAATTATATCAATCATATATTACACAAGGCAACAATTTTGAAAAAATTTTAGGGGCTTTGAAAACCACTATACAATTTTGATGTATTGTGGTCCCAGTAGTACAAATATGGTTCAATTTTGAAATTCTATGGATAGGTTTTTTTTTAAAAAATTTTTAATTTGTTGATAGATTTATTAGTTGACCTGTGGTATTGTTGTGGTGAATTTTAGGTTTGGCTTAAGGTCAGATGTTGTTGAAAAATTGTTGCATAAAAATTATAAAAAGTTAAATAAAAACACCAAGTTTTTAATTTTTTTTTTTTTTTTTTTAAATTTTTATCACAATATTTTATTCATTTTTCGATATTTCGATCTATCTCGTAGATCATCATCTGGAAATCTGATGTAAATTACAAAAATATATACACAATCATTATTTATTAAATACACAAATTTTAACAATAATATATATTTACTTTTTAAAAACAAAAATATATAAACTTTTGTTGAGTTGCAACCTCTTAACTTTGCTGTCAGTTCTTGTCAACTAATTTTGTTTAAGTCTTTGTGTTTTTCTAATGTATGTCTATAAAGTTGAGCACAATTTTCTGTGTCTCTCTTATAATTGAGTCGTTTTTGAGGGGCGACATCAATTATGTGTAGCATCTCCAACATAAATCTCTTTTTATAGTTTTTGTTCTTCTTGTATGATCCTAGTATCCTCAAAGTTTGGTTTGTGATTATTTATTACACAGTGGGCAGCAAGAGCTGTTTTTTGCTCTAATGGTTTATTTATGGCTTTTTGATCAGACCGGTTGTGACGCTAATCTTGTCTTTAATTTTGTCTTGGTAGTGCCAACGTATACCTTTTCACATGGGGTGTTCCCATCCCCGTTGCATTTTATTCATAGATAAGGTTAGACTTATCTTCCTTATCAACTTTAGTTTTAGTTTTACTAAACAATTTTTCCACAGAATTGCCTGTTTTAAAAGCTAGCTCATATTTTTCATTATCATAAATATTAGTTATTCTCATTCTTTCTGACAAACCTGGTATATAAGTTGTTGATTTATATATTTTTGGTGTTTTAGCCTCTTTTATAGTATGTGTGTTTTTCTTTGAGTTAACATATTTTATTAATTCTTTGATCGTTTTTGTTGGAAACTCATTTTTCTCTAACGTTTCTGTTATTATGTTTATATTTTCTTTATAAAAATCTGCGTCACTTATATCTAGAACTCTTGTAATGAAATTTGTGGCCGTATTAATAATGGTTTTTCTTGGGTGTTTAGAATAAAAGTTTATCAGTCTTCCTGAGGCTGTGGATTTTTGATACCAATTTATTTTCAGTGTATGTCCATTCCTTATTACCACCGCATCTAAATACGGTAATTTTCTATCAACTTCTTCCTCCTTAGTGAATTGAATTTGTCTGTTGAATGAGTTGAGTATTTTTAACGTATCGTTGACTGCATCCGTTTTTATAATAGCAAAAAGATCATCTACGTACTTGCTAAACATCCTTGGTTTTATTTTCATATTTTGCATCGAATAATCCAAAAGTTCCTCCATAATAATGTCTGCAATCACAGGTGATGCTGGTGAGCCCATTGGCATGCCTTTACGTTGTTCGTATATGTTTTTATTATACTTAAAATATCTATTTTCCTTTATACAAAATGTTAAATTTCCATAAAAAGTTGTTTAGGTATTTTGGTATGTTTTTCTAATTCGTTCCATTTTCTTTCAATTGTTTTTAAGGCTAGATTCACAGGTATGCTTGGAAATAAGGAGATAACATCAAAGGATACCATAATTTCATCTTTTTCGATAGTAGTGTTGTTAATTCGTGATTTAAATTGAATATCATCTTTAACGTTGTATTTTGACTGCATTGTCAAATTTTTCAATATATCCACGATATATTTGCATAGTCCATAAGCTGGAGAGTTAATAGAAGAGCAAATTGGTCGAAGTGGTGTACCTTCTTTATGGGTTTTTGGTAACCCATATATCCGTGGCGCTATTGCCGTGTTATTAATCAACCTATATTTTTCTTTCCTATCGATTATATTTAAATTAAATAATTTTCTATTAGGGTGTTATTTCTATTTTGTAGAATCGAAGTTGGATCTTTTCTTAATCGTGTATAAGTACACATATCGCCTATAATGTTCTTCATTTTACTTTCATACTCATTTTTGTCCATAGCCACTGTCTTGTTACCTTTATCTGCATTGAGAATAAGTATATCTTTATTTTTGTCTAAAAATCTTTTCGCCTGACCCACTGTGCTTAGTGTAAATTTTTCCCTTTGCGTTAGTTTTGATCTATTTAAATAATTGTTTATGATCTGCGTGAATTTATTTCTAGCTATCTCTTGGTTTTCTTTATTTTTCTATCGTTTGTACAATGTCTTCCCCATCAGCAATGCATTTAAATAAAGGGAATGTTGTTGTAGTTGTTGGTAGAGCATGTTTGGGGCCTTGTGAAAGTAACCATTTAATATTTGTTGGTATAAATTTATTTGTTGTATTGACAAACCAATCTACGTTTTGAATTATCTTGTTGTTATCATCTCTTCTATCCTTTAATGCTTCTAGTTTTTTGATGTGTGTTTTCTTGTTGTTGTTATTAAGTTTCTCATGTATAAGTCTCTCACTCTCAATAAGTAATTTAAAATCTTGTCCGTCTAACAAATTGCTCATTATTGTCTTCGTCTTTTCTAATTGCTGTCTATTATTACTCAACTGTTTGTGTTTTAGTTGTATGCTTAAGTTTAATATAATTACATGGAAATTGAACATATGTTTTTCTAAATCTTTTGACAAATTTGGCGGAATTTTATTGTTGGTTTTAAATATATTATAAATATTCTTAGTAGCGTTTCGTATGAAGTTTGGTATAATACCTACTTGCTTACACTTGATTAGAAAAGTTGTTGATGACTTTAGTTTTGCTAGTTTTTTGTTGTGTTTTGAATAATTGTGGATGATGTTGTTTGTGTTTTTGTTGTATTTCATCTTGATCTTTTTATATAGCGTCATGTTGACTCTATGTTGCGGTGTGCCTCCCGTGTAATTTGTTGATAGATTTATTAGTTGACCTGTGGTATTGTTGTGGTGAATTTTAGGTTTGGCTTAAGGTCAGATGTTGTTGAAAAATTGTTGCATAAAAATTATAAAAAGTTAAATAAAAACACCAAGTTTTTAATTTTTTTTTTAAATTTTTATCACAATATTTTATTCATTTTTCGATATTTCGATCTATCTCGTAGATCATCATCTGGAAATCTGATGTAAATTACAAAAATATATACACAATCATTATTTATTAAATACACAAATTTTAACAATAATATATATTTACTTTTTAAAAACAAAAATATATAAACTTTTGTTGAGTTGCAACCTCTTAACTTTGCTGTCAGTTCTTGTCAACTAATTTTTGTTTAAGTCTTTTGTGTTTTTCTAATGTATGTCTATAAAGTTGAGCACAATTTTCTGTGTCTCTCTTATAATTGAGTCGTTTTTGAGGGGCGACATCAATTATGTGTAGCATCTCCAACATAAATCTCTTTTTATAGTTTTGTTCTTCTTGTATGATCCTAGTATCCTCAAAGTTTGGTTTGTGATTATTTATTACACAGTGGGCAGCAAGAGCTGTTTTTTGCTCTAATGGTTTATTTATGGCTTTTTGATCAGACCGGTGTGACGCTAATCTTGTCTTTAATTTTGTCTTGGTAGTGCCAACGTATACCTTTTCACATGGGGTGTTCCCATCCCCGTTGCATTTTATTTCATAGATAAGGTTAGACTTATCTTCCTTATCAACTTTAGTTTTAGTTTTACTAAACAATTTTGGCACTACCAAGACAAAATTAAAGACAAGATTAGCGTCACACCGGTCTGATCAAAAAGCCATAAATAAACCATTAGAGCAAAAAACAGCTCTTGCTGCCCACTGTGTAATAAATAATCACAAACCAAACTTTGAGGATACTAGGATCATACAAGAAGAACAAAACTATAAAAAGAGATTTATGTTGGAGATGCTACACATAATTGATGTCGCCCCTCAAAAACGACTCAATTATAAGAGAGACACAGAAAATTGTGCTCAACTTTATAGACATACATTAGAAAAACACAAAAGACTTAAACAAAAATTAGTTGACAAGAACTGACAGCAAAGTTAAGAGGTTGCAACTCAACAAAAGTTTATATATTTTTGTTTTTAAAAAGTAAATATATATTATTGTTAAAATTTGTGTATTTAATAAATAATGATTGTGTATATATTTTTGTAATTTACATCAGATTTCCAGATGATGATCTACGAGATAGATCGAAATATCGAAAAATGAATAAAATATTGTGATAAAAATTTAAAAAAAAAATTAAAAACTTGGTGTTTTTATTTAACTTTTTATAATTTTTATGCAACAATTTTTCAACAACATCTGACCTTAAGCCAAACCTAAAATTCACCACAAAATTTTTAATTAAAATTATAAATTTTTTTAGACGTGTCTCCACATAATTAATGATAACTAAAAAAAAATTAGTCCGATATTATTCAAATAAATTTAGAAAAACTGAAATTTACATAGCCTTTAATCCGTTAATATATTGCGTTTCAATCGGCTCAGTAGTTTTGGAGTTATAATAAAAAATTGAGGGAAAAAATATTTTTTTTACGTGAAAATAGCAAATTTTTTTGGTTAAAAAAAATCATAAAAAATCGAAAACGGCAAAAATCGTTCAGATTTATTGCTTTATCGCAAAGCCACATGTAATAGGAACAAAATGAGATATCGATCATAAAAATCGATTGATTTTTTTTCGAATTTATTCACAATTAAGTGAATTCGCTCATTTTCACCAAATTTTAGTTTTTGTCTGATATACATAAAATTGAGTAGTTAATGTTCTTCTTTCGATTGATTGAATTTTGAAAACATTTTCCCCATGCTATGTACAAATTTTCACATCAAAAATGCATTACATAGTAACATTCGTGTATTTTTTGGCAAAACCCTACCTAGAATATACTGATTCTATTCTTCGGAAAGACATTTGTGTTGGATGAGCTTAAATGTAAATAAATAAATAAATTAAATAGTAGAAAATTTATATTTTATTATTCACATTTATTATAATAAATAAAACAAGAAAATAAATAAATAAATATGTATTATAAACTACAAACTCTGAAATTTTCTTTTAGTCGATTTTCTACTATTGTTGAATAACGAAGTGTTACTCTGAATACTCCAGCAAAAATCAGCCATCATGTGTGCATCCCAGCGACCCTGGTATCGTTCCTCCATTGTCCGGATATCTTGGTGGAATCGTTCGCCCTGTTCTTCACTCAAGTCTCCTAGATTTTCAGGAAAACGATCTAAGTGACTGTGCAGGTAGTGTAATTTGATGCTCATGTTGCATCCAAGATTCTGGAAGTGAGTTAACATCTCTTCAACGTGCGCAACGTAATCATCACCCTTGTTATTTCCTAAGAAATTTTGAATAACCCATACAAACGAATCCCATGCATTCTTCTCAATTTCTGACATTGAACTGCCAAATTCAGTATCGTTCACCAATTTGCGAATTTGTGGGCCATCAAATATGCTTTTTGTACTTAAACAAAAATAACACTCGGATGCGTGGTTCGCTGTTTCTCTCCATAGCATAGGCTTCAAAATTTCCAAGTGTCGTCTGTAAAATGAAAAAAAAAAATTGAAATCAGGAATATGAAGAATTCAAATTTTAATTAAGAAATATTGTAATTATAAAATATTCCAAATCTATTAATTTATACTTACTTTACGTTAGAAGACTTCATAGATAAATTCAATCGACATGGAATGCATATAGTACTCGGTGTCCAATGCTGGTTCAAATTGTGCGGATAGATATTATAGCAATCTTGATATGACTTTTGCAATGAAGTTAAGAACCACTTCCGTTTTTTCCCGGTGATATATTGGCCGCACACATAACAAAA
Organism: Delia radicum; assembly: GCA_021234595.1. Taxonomy (NCBI): domain Eukaryota; kingdom Metazoa; phylum Arthropoda; class Insecta; order Diptera; family Anthomyiidae; genus Delia; species Delia radicum. The sequence goes on along the minus strand of CM037855.1, from coordinate 45,132,458 downwards.
TAAATCTGGATCGTTTTTACATGAAAATGTTCTGGCTTTCTGGCTCATTTTTATTAATATTTGAAAATTGTTTTTAGCTTCTAAGCTGTATGACTCTAATTTTTGTGTAGGTATTAAATGATGTTTGCGTTATCGCAAACACTTCTTGAATGAAATAAAAAGGGTCAAGGAGATCTTATAAATACTGATACTATAATTTGGGATAACCCTTTGTGTGGATACAGTTTGTGTGTGCTGCAAATTTTTTATTATTCCCAAGAATCCTAAAAAACATTAAGGACTTTTATGAAAAAAAAAAAATTATCCGTTACAGGTAGCTAACGGAAAATAAGAGCACTTCAGCGTACACGCACATTTATGAGCGTTTTATTACTATCCTACCGCAATCGTAAAAATTAAACAATCTTTTGTTTATTACTTATTTTTTTTTAATTATTAGAATCATAAAAATGTCATAGAGGTTTTTCCCAAAGGGGTTTTGCCAAAATGCGTGTCGTAAAATGCACCTGAGTTTTTATGTTCTGCATTTTCATTATGTAGGTACAATTTTCTACAGTGCTTGTAAATATGCGATACCTTCAATTAATTGTAAATAAAAATGTAAAGCATGCATCGATTTTTATGATCCATATCTAGTTTAATTCGCATGATATGTAGCTTTACTACAAAAAAATAAAAAGTAATATTTTTTGCAGTTTTCGATTTTTTCCAGATTTTTGTTTTTCAATTTTTTTTTTTTTTTTTAGCATTTTTTTTTTTTTTTGCTAACAATTTGTTTCATAACTTTGAAACTATTGATCGCATTAAAAAAATTTGTACAGTTCTTTAAAGATATTGTAAACCTTAATTTTTGTAAATTTAATTTGACAAAATCGGACTAGTTGTTTTTGAGTTATGACAACATAAGTGGAGAAATGGCTCAAAATATTGTCAATTTTAAAAAAAAATTTTTTTAAAAAAAAATTATCCATAGAATTGAAAAATTTTACCATTTTTGTACTTAGGCAGCCATGATGCATCAAATCTATATAGTGGTTAGTCAAGCCTTTTTTTTGCTGTTGACCTGTGTTATTATTAATTAATAAAATAAAAATAAAAAAAATTAATTTTAAAGATTTTTTAAAATGCCTAAATTGTAAATGTCGATGGCTATTTTTATAATATAATAGTTATTATAGTAGAAAAGAAAAAAGAAAAATAAATTGAAGAGACTATAAATCGTGTTTGTGTAAATTGAAAAAAGTATATATCTTGTTTTTGTGTTATTAATCCATTAACGCCCAAATGAAATATGATGGAGAGAATTTATTAAAAATATACGTTTAGCATAGGCAAATGCGTTAAATAGCATTAAGAGAAATCAAAATTGAGAAAAGTTTTAAGATATTCTTGGAAACTGCCAAGGAGTAAAAAGTAAAAAAACAACGCCTCTTAACGAATTGTCTCAAAATTCGGTATTGCAAAACTTGATTAATTAGTGTCTGAATAAATAATAAACATCAACAATACACATCATCACACTTTTATTAAACATTTTAAAATTAAAATTTCCCTTTGCGAAAAAATTTGTCAAAATTCAAATTTTTTGATTTGCTGTCGAATCATGTAAATTTAAGCTATAATACAATTGAAGCGCTTATAGTAAAAACTTGATAAGCCATAATTTATTGTTTTAGGCATTTTCGCTGTTTTCTATACATCCATTGATTAATAGTTGATAGAAGACTTGCTTAAACATTTATTGCAAGTATTTAGAGTATAAACGTCATGCAAAAGTCATGTTTTTTTTGGCTTTTTTTAACCTTTAAAAGGCAAAACCAAAATAAAAATAAAATGTGGCTTATCCAGTTTTCACAATAAGCCCTTCAATTATAAGATTAGAAAAAACGTTTGTTTTTTTTTATTTCGAAATTTAGTTGTTTGTCAGAAAATTGTTTTACTAAATTATATTTCATATATTGCCAGAGAAAATTGAAAAAATCTAGGTGTCCTCATATGGGGACAGTTGGCGGTAATGGGTTAAACGAAACAACTAAATTTTAATATGTTTAAGTACATACTAAGTAACTATGATAACAATTTAACTAGAAATTCCTTCACTCAAAAAAAGTCTGTAAAGTCACCAACATTTTTGCTGGAAGGATCCTTGCAGAAAAATTGCTAATATCAGCAAAAAAAAATAGTAACATTAGGAAACATGCGTAATATTTTTAATAAAAAACATTACTGTTTTTTGTGAAAGGCGTGGTAGAGAATGAGTGTATTTTCTAAAAATCATAACTACATTGCAAATTTTCAATTTTTTCTGAATCAGACTGCGTAGTTTCTGGTATTGAACCTTCGTCAGTGACCCTGTTTTTTTGAATAATGTAATATTTGTTATGTTTTTATTTGTTCGATTGCGTCTATATGAAATTTTCTGTGCAATCACTGACCGTGGTATAGATAAACTGATTTCTAATGCCACATGCACTCGCACTACACGTCAGACAGAGCGCTTTAGACCTCTGAGCTATCGTCAGGTCGAGTTTTGTTGTGATTAAAACCAGGTTTATTTAATACACGGTGTTTTTGTTCTTGCATACATACTCTCAGAAGTACAACTCCAACAACAAAACAGTTCTATTTTCAGAAACTTACCTCACTCTAATGTCCACTGTTTTCCCATGTGTTGTAATTGATGCCATATCTATGATATATTCTTTATATATTCGATAGATGGCGCTTACGTAGTTAGGAAAGAATTGCCAGAGAGCAAAGTTTGATTTTTGTTTGAGTTTGAATTTTAACGTCTTTTTAGACAATTGCAATTAATACTATAAGGTGGCGAAAAAGTAATCCTCCTATCAGAAAATGCTATACATAATAAATACATAATAAAAAAAACATCGGAAGGTTATTTTTGCGCCACCTTATATAATTAAAATGCAATTTTATTTAATTTAATTGTGAAAGGCGTGGTAGAGAAGAATGAGTGTATTTTCTAAAAATCATAACTACATTGCAAATTTTCAATTTTTTCTGAATCAGACTGCGCAGTTTCTGGTATTGAACCTTCGTCAGTGACCCTTTTTTTTTGAATTTAAAATTCAAACTCAAACAAAAATCAAATTACTGTTTTTTAATTAAACATATTATACAAAAAACCTTAAATCAAGAGTTGTTTTTTAGAAATTTTTGTAATTGGCATTGCATTTTTCGTGCCAAATTGGTTATTTAAATTTTGTGAAAGAGTCCAGGGCAACAAAACAAAATTTTCGAATGCGCAAACCTGTTTAAATTAACTATGATTTAAAATTACAAACCCTGTTATTTTAAAGCAGACTTGGGCGACATCAATTACGTTTCAAAATCATTCACTTGCGAAATTTTTCTATATCATTAATAATTTTATACCTACGGTCACACTTGTGGGCTTAAACGCTTCTTTGCAAGATTTTCAATTTTGTCAACACCATACATGGGACATAATACCATTAGTTGTGCATTTAATTACAGGCCAATTACATTTTTACGTCTAATGACATGTAATTGGGTGTAATCGAATAATTGCCTGTAATTAAATACCCACACTCAGGGAACTTCTGCTTTAAAAATATGTAGTTGTTTGGGTTGTAATACAGTTTCTTTATTTTTAATGTAAATGTCAGTCATTTGTAGAACAAATTAAAATATTTACTAACCTTGTAGTTCATTCAAAAAAACAAACCACATCAAATGACTGTTTTATGATTTTACATTCATTTTTTGCAGTTGTTTTTTGTTATTTAAAAAAATAAAAAAAAAAATGTTTGTTTATTTTTTTACTACCATGTGGTTCATTTTCACTACAATTGTTAGTCATTTTTTGAACATTAAAAAACAAATGACAATGTTAGTTGATTTTAATGAAATGTAAGTCGTCCTTTCTTTAAGTGAAATTTCATTTGTTTTCAACTACAATTGCAGTGGTCTTTACCTACATAGTATTCTAAGTGCAGATATTGATACTAATCCCCATGTTTGGTATTAAAAATTTTACAAATTTTAAAAGGAAGCGTTTAAACTCAAAAGTGCTGCGAGCGTAGGTCTAAAATTATTAATGGTATAAAAAAATTTCACACGTGAATGATTGTAAAATGTAATTGACGTCGCCCAAGTCTGTTTTAAAGTTAGTTTGTGTGTTTTTATGTTTTTAATTATTTTAATCGGTTTGGGAGGGGGAAATATCGACCTCAACGCTCTGGATCCGCGCCTGCCTTAATTATTATAAACTCAATGAAAAAAAATGTAAAGTGCTATTGCCATAAGCTATGGCCTATATGTTTTTTCAAGAAAAGTTATGCGGCCAGTAGTTAAATTTTAAACATTGTCTAAGATCGTCAATAAAAAATATTATTATACGATAAAAATTTATGCATAAACTGACAAATCTGTTTAATATCTTTCACTACTTATTATGCTCTTGTAATTTTCTACCCAATTTAACAATCTTACAGATTTTTATACAATTGTAGAAAGAAATCCATTTTTTTAACAATCTTACTTTAATCTTATTTTCTTTATTTTAAATATGAATTATGTTTTACCTGCTGATTCTGCCGCAATGAAAAATGTCTGGGATTTTCTAGCGTATTAAATTTTAAATCCACTAACATTTGTTAAGTACTTGTTATTACCGCATAATCACTAAAGCCTCAACAATTCCACCTTGTTTCTATGTACCAATGTTTAACAATTTTTCCAAGAGCTGTTGCACAGTGGGATATATCACATCATTTTTGGAAATAATTCTGCTATTTTTTATTTAGTGGTTCGATTGCAATGATTTTCCCTACACACAGTGAGATATATTACAAAGTTTTAGGAAATAATTCGGCCAATTTTTACTAACAAGGGAGGTATCCCTACCCGAACTCGAAGATTTTAATGAACATTGTATGTGTTGTGTTGTAAAGGAGCAAGCAAAAGAGAAAACACTTTTGTTTTTGAAAATGTGTGGGTAAGTATGTACAAATCAGAAACACAACTTGCTTTTACATAAAAGGACCTTTCAGAATTGTATGCATACTTTATATGTTCAGAACGGAAATATTTATCTGGAGGGTAAAATGCTGTTGCTACTTTTTGGAGAAAAAATCGCAAACATTTTATATATTCTTTAATTTCTACTTTAAACGAATGTAGTTTTTGAGTGGTACAATATATTGCCTTAATTTTCTTCGATTTAATCAAGAATTTATTTTGTTAAATAACCAATATTTTAAGAAAGAAATTTTCCCCAATTTCGGTCCGCTATTCGCAGAATAATGGACCTGAGTCGGACCAAATTTGGAATTTCTCATTTTCAAATGGAAAAACCTCGGGATATTTGTAATTTGCTTGTCTCTACTAGCAAATTACAAATATGATAATATGTTTTTAAAAATCAGATTAGAAAAAAAAATTGGCGAGCACTCAAAATTTTATATGTAAAAAGTTTGCTATTTTGGATGGTCATATTTGCCGCCCTCGGCGGGTTTAGAAGGTTTACAATCAAGACTTAAACTCGATATTACGTCTCCTATGCCTGTTCCAAATTCCATTGCAATCGGACTACTACGTAAGAAATGACCGATTTATTTCCAAAAATTTTGTGATATATCCCACTGTGTGTTGGGAAAGTGTGTACTTGTCAACTTTAATCGTTGTTGTATTTGAAATGCAAGAAAAGAAAAACAAAAAATACAAAATACGAATGGCTCTAACAAAACCTCATTTATGGCCATAATATGAAATTATATAAGATTCATCTGCTATCTCTGTTTCTTCGTTTTGTTTGTTTAGGCTTTTAAATAAATTGACCTAAACTTTACTAGTCACAGGTGGTCTAGAATTAAGTATTGAGAAAAAATAATACTCCATAAAAAGTGATTTCAGAAAAACTTATTAAAAAAAAAAATCTGTATACAAATTTAAAAGTTAGTTAAACGTTTTGTAAATCCAGTATAATATTTTCAGTAAATTTTTTCCTGAAATTATTTTTTCAGCTTAAATTTTAGTTGTACTTTTTCAGCCTTTTCAGCACTGTTTTAAACTAATGTTTTACTTATATTTTACTAATGTTTTACTAATTTATTTTGCTAAAAAGAATTTTGCTGATAAGTACATTAAAAGTGTGGACGACAACCCGATTGAAAGACATACGCTGAATGAAGTAGATGCCGCGTCATGTCAAGATGTAGTAGAGACGAGGAAAATGATACTAAAAAGTGCAACTCTTGTAAGACACATACAAAAACCAACCATGGAAGATTTTTGTATAACACAGTGCAGCATTTTTAAGGTCATCGTTTGGTTCCTCCTTCATACCCGTTTTTTTTTGAAGTGTATATCGAAAACTATAAAAAATCCGCAAAGGACTTGGCCAGATTACATCGAAATTTTTTTTATTGGACACCCTAAGTTTTTGCACCCAAACATGATTTTTTTAAAAAAGGAAAATTTTTATGGAATCCATATATCATAAACCGTTCGGAATTTTGTTTTTATGTCTTTGGCAAAGTTGTAGATCCAAACCAAAGCAAAAAAATTCTCATATGGACCGACCCAAAAAAATTGCATCCACTGCATCAAAATTCCAAAAAATTGGGAAAAAATGCTATTTTTTATGATTTTTTTCATGATTTTGTCCTGAAATGGCTTAAATACTGGGAATTTAAGAAATCTTTCTTCAGCTAAATTATATCTAACAACAATATAAACAACTCTCTAGTACATGTCATCTTAATACGAACATTCCTTAACCCTAGAAAGCACATCTTTTAGCTCACACTTATTTTGCATAGCCAATGTTTGTCGTTTCGACAAAGAAAGACTATATACGTTAATGCCGTTTTTGTTGTTACTTGTTTTCAAATTTACTATTTAAACATTTTATTGTTGTAATGCTGATATGTTTTTGAAAAAATGAATATATTTATTTTATTAATAAAAATTGTTAATTGCGTTATAAAATAAATTTCGATGTAATCTGGCCAAGTCCTTTGCGGATTTTTTTTAGTTTCGATATACACTTCATAAAAAACCGGGTACGAAAGAGGAACCAATTTATGTGTTGCACTGTGTAAGTTTTTCATACATAATAAAACAAAAGGACGCCAACAATGTGAATCATATAAATTTCGGATTAAAAAAAACTTAAATTTTGTGTTGTCACCGGCTTGTCAAAGTAATTGTAAACTAAATGATTATAATAAATCAAAATGCAAGCAAATATACGCTCAGGTAGACAGACTAACGGGAAAAATCAGGACACACATCTTACCTAATATTGTATGTTTTCCTTTTGTTATTGCAAAAATAGGGTTGCATACCTTTCTGAAAGCTTGAGGTACGCTGAATTCGAAAAAATTCTCTTCTTTATATTAAGATATCTCGAAAAATTTTCGAGATATCTTAATATAAAATTTAGAAAAATCCAGGGTTTAGCTATATTAGGGACGTTATAACATCGCGAATTATAACTTTTTCACAACCTTTCTCACATCTTATTTCTTTTTTGAGAAATCGTCCGTTATATTTATAGAGAAAATTTTGTGAAATACTTATAATACGCGATGCGTTACACAGAAAAAACTAAAATCGAGTTTCAATTAAAATATTTGTTGATTCAATTAAAAGTTTAATGGAATTCGGTCCAATTAAGGAAATTGTATTGTTAATCATAAGTATTAAAAATTGAATTGACTAAGGCTTTTAATTTAAAATTAATTTTTAGTAGGTACTATTAAGACTTTTAAAATTTTGCAAAAAAATATCTAAAAATTAGGGATAAAATCGCTAAAATTTTAAATAATCGCAAAAATTGAAAAAAAAAACCGTAAAACTGAAAAAAAAAATTAAAATAGGAAACATTTAAAAGAATTGCCAAAATTTTAATAAAAAAGTGCTCAAATGCCAAAATTGAAAAAATCGCCAAAACACGAAGAAAAGTCAACACTATTGAAAAAAATCGATAAAATTAAAACAAAAAATCACCCCAATAAAATTTGTAACGCCTATATTTCAAAAACATTTTTTTAGTAATTTTTTTTAAATTTAAACATTTTTTTTAATTTTGGAGATTTTTTGTTTTAAATTGTGGTGATTTTTTAAATTTTAGCGATATATTTTAATTTGGCGATTTTTTTTTTTTAATTTTTGCGATTTTTTTCAATTTTAGCAATTTTTTTAATTTAAAAAAAAAACTCACTACGACACAAAGTAAAAACTTTTTCATAAAGAGCAATTTAACAATTTAAAATACTTTGGTCAATTGACACATATATTAACCACTGACGAGGCCATGGAGGGGACGAAACTGCGGCAGTCTGACATATCAATTGTGTCCGTTAAATTTTTCAATAAAAATTTTTTCTTCTTCTTCTTCCTGTTAAAAAGACGTATTTTTAAATTTTACCAATTGTTTTTAACTTTAACTTTTTTTTTTTTTTTAATTCTGGCGAATTTTTTAAATATCGATTTTTGTTCAATTTTGGCGATTTTTTTTTCTCACTTTAAGTGATTTTTTTTTTAAATTTTTGCATTTTTTTCTTGGTTCTCATTATGGGCTATAATTAATTTTCAATTAAAATTATATTATTCAATTTAAATATATATTATTAAACTTTTAATTGAAAATAAGTTTGAATTCAAACAAAAGTTTAATTGAATATTTAACAATTTTTTTTCTATACAGAATATAGCAAAAAACCAGGGTTTTTTATACTTTAAGTTAACATTTTGACTATTTTTTTTTTAATTTAGCGAATTTTTTGTTCAATTTTGGCGATTTGTTTTTTTCTCACTTTTGGTGATTTTTTTAAATTTTTGCATATTTTCTTTGTTGTCATTATGGGTTATAAAAACTGTAAATTTTGTGTCACCAAATTCATTTTCAGTTAGGAATTTTAATATATATTATTAAACTTTTAATTGAAGATAAATGGAAGATTCGCATTTAGAGGATCTATTATCTGGACCTCTCACAATTTTGTAGGCCTGTGTTTTCTTAACTTTTAAATTTGTTTACAGGTTTTTTTCTTTAAATAACTTTTTACTGAAATCGAACTTATAGTGCTTTCAAAGCATATACTCACTTTTGGTGGTGTTATTTTTTTTTTTTTTGTCAATACCTAATTTTAGACCACCTGTGTAGTGCCTTTTGGTAGGTAGGGTGGCACTAAATTTTAAAGAATATATTTTATAACTACATTTAAATACAGAAAGCTGAAATTTTAAACTAGTTGCCACCTTAATGTAGATACCACTAGTATTTGTTTAAGATTTGCTGTGTGACCTTTTAGAAAAATTGTAAAAATTAAGAAAAAAAAAGAATCCACAAACCAGATAAATGTGGCAGTGATAAGATTTGTAGGTAAAAGGAAAAACTAAAAAAAAAATAAATAGCATTAGTCTTTCTGGCAATTAGTTTGAAATATTTAACGGATGTTTAATATCCGTTTGTTTTATTAGGACAATTTCATTTTCGAAATAAATTAAAGTAATTTCCAATTATATTCAAGGTAAATTTAATTTTAAATTTTATAAGCTAAATAGGGCGTATTAGTGTTAAAAAAAATATATATCCTTCGAAGAGAAAAGGCGAATAAGAGATGAAAAGAAACGATTAAAGGCGTTTAATTACTTAATTAAATGGAGAGTTTCTAAAATATAAGGCAGGTAATCTGTTTGAAGTTTAGAGGCATAAAATTACAACAGTAATTTTATGTTTAATCAAAGTAAATGCGTATTTTTCTCATTAATACTAATGTGTGATTAAAGGACATTTTAGGCAAAATTTCTTGTAATTGTTGTCAATTGAATGTGCTAAGACAGGGTTGACAGTTTTTTTTTGGGTCGCATCCCCAAAAGTTGAATTGTCATCCCCAAAAATCCCCAAATTATTTTTTTCATCCCCAAAAAATTCCCAAAATAATTTTTGCTTTATATATTTAGTTTTTGAACATATTCTGGATATACAAACATTGAATTCATTTAAATAATAAAATAAAAAAGTAATTGTAATTTTGTGTTTCAAATGTCGATGTCTTTTAGTGCCACATAAACTTCAGAATCAAAATCTTCTAATTCATTTCCTTCTTCAATTTTTCTGTACATATTTTTTGTTTTAAAAAGTTTCACCATTTCAGGAGATGGATCGAACGATTCACAGCAATTATAATTGTTTTTGAAGTGTGTATTTAATCTTAAAAGAGGTTCTAATAATTCATATTGAATTTTATTTCGAATTTTAGTTTTTATGGTGTTCATGACGGAAAAAACACTTTCTACGCAAACATTACTTGTTGGTACACAAAGCATATTTAATACCAGCTCAGCAAGTTCTTTAAACTGTTTTGAACCAGCTGCATCTTCATACAAATAAACTTTAATCCAAAATATGCTTATATTATTTGTGATGTCATCACCAAAGAAATCTTTCCATTTTACAAATGGCATTTTTCGCCACTGTGATTCATATTCGTCTGTTGAGACATTGGCCTTTACTACAGGCTGTAAAATTTTCATAATGGAACTAAAGCTTGGTTGACCAATTGAGTTACAACATACATTTGGGGAAAATTGTTTATATATTTTGAAAAAATTCAAGTTTGGCGGAAAACGTTTTAGCATTTGCAACAGCAAACTTTTTAGATATAAGAAACATGTGTTTTTAATTTTTAACGACGAAGACTGAGGCTGAGCTTTTACTTCCTCTTCGAAATCGTATCCCAAATCCATTGCTTCTAACGGTAGATATGCCGAATCCTTTTCCATAATTTCAAGTATTTTCAATACTTCTTCTTCATCTCTTAACCCAGCAATTATTGATGGTTTTAAAATTCTTGCAGCTAGGGAAAGAAGACTTCTATGTAATTTCTCATAAGCGCTTCCAGCATCCATTTTGTCATTTTGAAAATCTAAGTTCAGCCTATTTATTTCACCTAAAATAGGTTTCATAAATACTAAGTATAGCCTTATCTCTTCATTGCACATTAGGTCGTAAATAATTTGTGCTGTTTTCTCGGCCTCTGCTGTAGCAATAATGGAAAAGTGGTATTTTAGTTCTACCCATTGTTCTAGAAATGAAATGAAATCCCCATCGAATCCCCCAGATCCTCAAACTAAAAATTGTATCCCCAATTTGAAAAAAAATCCCCAATTTGGGGATAAATCCCCTAAACTGACAAGTCTGTGCTAAGATTCTAAATCTCAAACGACGCGAAATTAAAAATGAATTACAGGAAAAAAAAATGTTTTTGGATCTTCCATCACTAGCGTTTAAAGTTGGCGATAGTAGTGTATTTTGTCCACAAAAGCTTCGAATTTTTACGCACAATTGGTTTCAAAAGTTGCGCAATGTGGAGTAGATTAGTAGTTATTTTTCCCGTAATTTGCTCTTAAATACGAGTCGTTTGAGACCTAACCTGAAAAAAATCATAATTCGGGACATCCTACTGTACATTAGAGCGACTCAAGTTGTATGGAAGCGAAATTCGTGCAAGGTGTACCCCTCAAAATGAACATTGGTATTTTTTATGATGACATCCACAATATTTCGGCTCTAGCTTTGACCTCTCGTGAGCTGGACCATTTTGAAGAAGGGTCAATTTTTGCATGTTTTATTAATTTGAGAATCTGTATCCTTACCAACATATACAATATGGGTATCATAAGAAAGGTTTTTTTTAAGGCGCGTTCAACTGTATATACAGTTTGTCCAAGGAAGATCACCCATGTCCTTTTTTTAGGATATTCTGTAAAAAAAAATGGTTTTTGAATTTTTTGTTCGGGGTTGTTTGTAATAAAAATGCCAAATTAACATATTTTAATCTTTAGTCGATTTAATTAAATACGGGTCTCAGCTTTTTTTGAAATTCGTGCTAGTTCGCGTTTTGACAAAAATGCAATGGAGTGGTAACTTTTCGTTTTAAGTAGGACAATATGGGTATCAATTTTTTTCTTTTGCCAAGTACATCATCTTTGTATGTAAATAATTTAGATTTTTGCAAATTAGATGCATTTTACACAGTGCTCTGGATTATATATAAATTCAATTTTGTGATAACTCTAATATGATAGCGGATTTAGTTTCTAGATCATGTATGGATAAAAATAGGACTAAAGAAAAAAAAAAAATGATCCACGACTTTTTGGCGGCATATTTTTTTTGCAAATTAAAAAAAGTTATTAAAAGCAAAAAAAAACGTACGTGTCTCTTTTTTTTTTGCTTCTCTACAACATATCCAAAGTTCATTTAAATCTGCCAGTTCGGGTCGGGATACCTCCCTTGTAAGAAAATTCACATTCGAAGTATGTTTAGTTTAGAAATTTTTAAGGATCTTATAAATTTTAACATCGATAAAAGCTATCTGATCCTAAGACATTTTTTTAAAGAAAATATTTATTATTATGAACTATATACTCCCAGCAAAATTTTTTTAGAACAGATTACCTCTGAACCTGTTCTAGAACAACTTCTTTTACCACCGGTAACTGGGAACCGGTTCTAGAACAGGTTCATGGGAGTCGAAATGTAAGGTGCCACTGTCCCAGAACCAGTTCTATAACTGGTTCTAGAACAGGTTCCAAAGCAACCTGTTTGTGTTTGGTGGTAAAGAAAGGTAAAAGCAGTTGCAGAACAGAAATTAGAACCTGTTATAATACAGTATAAGTTGTTGTAATCATACACTCAAAAAAATAAGTTAATAGAAAAATTAGTAAAACGTCTTTTAAATCAAGTATACTGTTTCTCAGCAATTTTTTTTTGCTGAAATTGTGTTTTCGGCTAAAATTTTAGTTATACTTATTCAGCACTTAACAGTTTTGATTTAATGTTTTACTAACATTTTACTAATGTTTTACTAAATTATTTTGCTAAAAAAATGAGCTAATAGCACATTAGTAGTGTGGACGATATCCAGATTGAAAGATATACTCATAATGAAGTAGATATTGCGGCATGTCAATAGGTAGTAGATACGACAAAAATAATACTAAAAAGTACATATAAAAAAACCAACCATGAAATATTTTTGTATATGTTTTTCATGCAAAAGAACGCCAGCAATGTGCATACACATTGTTGATCTAATAAACTTAATTATTGTGTTGATTCTGGCTTGTCAAAGAAATTGATTATTAATTATATTAAAGACAAAATAAATTATTTAAATTTAATCGAAATAAAATGTGTATTTGTAAACAAAACTTTTATAGTGGTAATTTATGGAATGTGGAAAGACTGCAACAAATATACCTTTAGGTAGACAGACTAAAGCAAAAGAGAAGGACACACATCTTAGGTAATTTTTTATTTTTCCTTTCTCTATTTGCAAAAAAAAGGGTTATTTATGTGTATGTCAAACTTTGTAATTTTTTTGTTTTGTTTCTAGAATTATCTACGCCATTTAGCTTCAGTCCAAATTGTCATCATTTAGACAACCATGGATATAAGTATTTGGTTTAAATAAATTATTGTTTATGTTATATATAATTACTTCTATATATTTTGCGATATTAACTTAATTGATGTCGTCAATGTATGATCATTTTTATATATGTTAATGTAGTGCAATTTTTCTTTAAACAAACACAACATTTTTTTTTAGAATTTATAGCAAATCAATTTACTAAAGTATAATTTTACTACAATTTTTTTTTAGCTTTTTTCTGCAAATTCATTTTTATTAATTTTTAGCAAGGATTTTTTAATTTATAATCAACTAAATGTTAGTAAAACTTTTGCTAAACATTAAAATTTTTTGCTGAAAATCGAAGAGATTTTGCTAACATTAGACATATTTTTGCAAGCACCCTCCTGACCAAAATTTTGCTAACTCAGCAAAATTGTTTGCTGACTTTATTGACTTCTTTTTGAGTGTAGGGACAGCCAGAGAATGACGTTTGAACACTTTGATTAGGCTATTTTATGAAGAATACAACAATTTTTGGAAAAAAAAAACATTTTAGAGACTGAAGAGGACCTATAAAGCTTTATTGAGAAGTAAATACTAAAGTAGAGTATATTTTGTTTTTCCTAATTTAAGTATACAATGACAGGAAATTAGCCGGTTCTCTCAGAATTAGCCACTTGAAAGCTTGAAAGCAATTTATAAAAAATGTTAAAAAACCAAAAACATTGGTCTCAGGTCTTCACTTTCTGATTTTTCTCAAATTCGCACTCCATAACTTTTGATTAGAAATGAAAGTTGAAAAAAATGCCACTCTAATGTTACATTTATGTGTGTTTACATTGTAGTTTTTAATTAAATCCAGTATTTTGTTGTTGACATTTTTCAGTAATTTATGGTTTAATATTTCATTTTCGTTAACTTCTGTAAAAATATTAATTTGATTGAAAGTGAAAATGCTATTACTTAATATGTTGTTTAATGCTTGATTAAATTCCAATTAAAAGTAATAGAAATATCGCATAAACAGCAAAATATATGTTTGATTATAAATTAAATTAAAAATGTTTGCAAATATGTATGAAAGAAGAAGAATTTTATAAAATAAATATAAACTCATTCGTTCGTTCAAAACAGAAAATTGTGAAAATATTTTTCTTTCTTTATTGCTTAAAGCAGATAGATATTGAAGAAAAAATGCATATTTAAAATCAATATTTAGATTAACAACATGCTTCAATAAACAGTGCAGATATACAAACAAAATTGAATTGAAAACAATATAAAGATAAGAAACAAGAAATAAAAAAAGCACAGAAATAATAATTTTTTGCTGGCGGCGTATACGTAATAATAATTTTTTCTTACTTTAAAACGTATGAGTGATATTTAATTAAACAACTACGAAATATCGATAGTAGTGACTAAAAAATTCTGGTGGACATTGAAATTTTCCACCACCCATCAATGTGACTACTGGGGATGCCGATCCCGAAACCCGATGCAAAAAATCCCGGAATCGAGGAATTTTTTTAGGATTTCTTTTTACATTTTTTAATTTGCCAGTTTTATTACAGGGTGTCAACAAAAACAAAAAAAAAAAAAAAAAAAATAAAACATGAAATAGTTATTTACCTTTTTAAATTTTTCTTTCAGAAGCTTTTTTAATTTTTGAAGTTCAAAGTACAGGTTCTGTAGGTCACCAAAGTTCAATAGTTTTAAAGATGTGAAAACGATAATATCTATATTTCTCCATAGAGTTTTCCTGTTCCCAATATTAAGAAAGTCGAATGATATTAGGTCAAAAAATTTAAATTTTTCTTCATGTTCTTTCATGGAATGAACGATGTGTATGTATTTATGATTAACAAAATTGATCATTATGAATTTTTTTTTTTTTTTAATAATTTTAAAGTAATGATGTTTTTGAGAAACAAAATTATTGCGTTAGGATATTTTACGGTTATCGATATTTCAGAATTAGTTCGTTGGTATTTTAAGATTAACGGTATTTTAAGTTATTTCGTTAGGATATTTCAAAGATATTGGTATTTTAAGTTATTTCGTTAGTGTTATTTTTGGCGTTAAATATAGTTCATTGAAACGGGTGTGAATTGTTATCGGTATTTTAGGTTTAGTGTTTTGCCAACCATGCTTTTTTACAACAAAATTTTTTGTTGTTGTGACCAATGTTAATATTTAAATTAGATTTTAAAAAGGGGTTTCCTTACGGACTATTTTGGTCAATAATCTCATTTATTTGTAAAAAAAAATCAATTTATCAATTTTTTTGCTCAACGTTTCGTTTGCTTTATTCAAACTTCTTCAGGAGCGTGAAGTTATAAAATCTGGCAACAAATACAAAATAAGTTTATAAATAATAGATTTTTAATAAAATGTCTTAAATACTATATCACAGTTTAACTTACGATTTTTTGTTACATAGTCAGAAAATATAATATGTAAAATTTATTTGTAAATAAAAACTGGACATCACTACACAGAATTTTAAATAAATAATTAAATAAATATTAACAACGCAGTACACAGAAAATCACCGGTTAAGCTGACTGTAGTATCACAGAACTTTGACTAATTTCTAAATTATTGCAACTGAGTATTGGAGCTTTGTGTTATCCTTGTCTTCTGTCGTATTCATGGCATAATTAATCCTCTCTTGTGTTCGTAAGCTTTCTAATGTATAGCATTTATTTACTCTATTTTCTTTATCTAATATCTTTATTTTTTCAAAATTCATAATATGAATGCATTCCTTTACATGTTGTGCTAATGCAGTTGTTTTTTTTTTTCTTTGTTTATATCGGCTTTGTGTTCTAATATTCTTGTTCCTAATATTCTCTTTACGTTTTATGCATCAACAAAAATTTAGTTGTGATATAAAATTTGAACTTGACATTCGCCAAAAATGAGTTTAAAACTTGTTGTCCTAATATCAACAAACTTTTGATTTGTATGCTTTGCTAATTTCGTTCTACGAATAAATAAATCCACGAATAACAATGTTTCCACTCATCATGCAAACTGTCTATATATGGCATTTCGATCATATGTCAATACAGTGTACATATAAAATATTAACAAATTTATAAATACTGCTAACAAGAAAAAGCAAAAAGATTTTCAGTTCATATGCTTTGGTTATTTCGCACAATGTATAATTGTAATTTTTTGTATTAACAACCATTAAAAACCCATTTTTATTTTACACTAAACATTATCCCATGTCCTTTCATAGTTCCACCTTAATAATAACTGTTAAAATATATTTGCACATGTGGCATTAATGCTGTGTTATGCTCTGTCATTTTAGGTTGTTTTATTTTAACTGCTACTGCAACATTTTATTGCAGACAATAATAGCATGTTAGAGAACTAAAGCATACTAATAAAAATACGAGATATTATACAGGTAGTAGGGTGGCATTTAACGACATAAAGAAATCTATTTTCGGGACGTTAAAGATGTTGAGATGTAAAACCTAAAGAAACTCTAATATATTACATTCAAACCATTTTTTCGAATATTTTGCTTACAAAATTTAAAATTTTACCACTATACTTAAACTAAATATTATAATGAACTAATTTTTTTTATTTAAATTTCAAATCCAAATACAGTGCAAGCTCGATTTTCGCGACTAATTAAAAACCAGACCTGTCGCGAAAACTGAATTTTCGCGATAACAGAACCCAACATTTTATTGAAAAATTGTATGTAATTTTTAAAATTAGAATTGTTTTTATTGATATATTTACATTTTAAACATTTTTAAAGAAATTGGAAATTTTGAGTTGCTTTTTTGGCAAATTATTTTTTAAAATAACTGCTGAATCACGTAGACCTTTTGAAGCCAAAAATTGTCGGACCTAAAGAATTTTTTTAGTTAGTCTCTTTACAGGAAGAAGAAGAAGAAAATATTTTTTATTGAAAAATTTTACGGACACAAGGGATACACCAGACTGCCGCAGTTTCGTCCCCCTCCTGGGACTCGTCAGTGGTTAATTTATGTGTCAATTGAACAAAGTATTTTATATTGTTAATTTTGCTCTATATGAAAACTTTTTATTTTTTGGTGTCGTACTGTGATTTGAACTCACAGTCTTAGCATCAAAGCTATGCATCGTAATCTCACCTCTTAACCAGTTGAGCCACGGTCGACACAGCGTTGACTGCGACTAAATTGGAGTTTGGTCACACTACGTACACACAAATATTGTTTTTGATCAGAAGAGACAGAATTAGCTAATACCAATGCACAATTCATTTCTCAACTAGAATTTTTACTTATGAAGAACTTACTTTTACTAATTGGTGAAAATTAACTTACGTGGGGAACAAATTCGTGATGGAACCAGTCCTTGAATAGAAATGATGTCATCCAGGCGTTATTACTGAACTTGTACATTACAGGATATTGAAAAAGCATTTAAAAGCGAGTTCAGTTTGTCTGTGCCATTCGCATTTGAACAGGGCAAACAAGTTATTCGCTCTTTACATAATTTTCTTCCGGGAGCCGGGAGTTTTCTCATTACATGTGACAAGAAAGTGATTTGGAAGAATGCTATAATATAAACCGAATTCGTCGGCATTGTAGATTTTGTGAAGAGTCAACCCGTGCTCATCAACGTAATCCTTAAGCTCTTTCACAAATGGATCAATAAGATGAGGTTTCGAAGACAATTTTTCGCCCGTTATTTTTTAAAAATCTTATTCCATGTCGACGCTTAAATTTCTTCAACCATCCTTCACTGGCATTGAAACCTGAATTGGTTTGATAAATTTTTGAATACAAATGACTGGCTTTTGATCGTAAAATCTCTGCTGATATTGGAATATATTTTCCCCTTTGTTTTACAAAGCACTTATAAAGCATTTTTTCCATTCTTGGGTACTCAGCTTTCTTTAAGGTGCAACGTTTGCCAGGGCCTCTTTCTGTTGAACGTACGAACTTTTTTAATGAATTTTCTTGCTTTATAATGCGGTAAACCGAAGACTTATGCAACTTGTAATTCACGCAAATTGAATTTATGGAATCTCCACTTTTAATTTTTTTTTAAAATCTCCAATTTTTGAGAAATCGTTGGCTTTAAAATATGTTGAACTTTTCCCATATTAAGAGATGTATTTACACAACAAACGACACGAATAAACTGACGAAACTGCAAACCAAAATCATCCAAAAAGGTAAAAATAGCAAAAGACGGGTGCGCCCCGATAGGCTAGTTGGTAGAGTGCTGGCTTATCTGTGCGGGGGTCGTGGGTTCGATTCCCACCAAAGGCACTGGTCTGTTTTCGCTACAACGCACCGAAGGCCATAGTAGCTAGTGCTTGGTTAGGGTAATAGTATATAATTTGTAGTTATATGATTATTAATTAATAAAATAAAATAAAAATACCAAAAGACGGGTATTTTCCTTTTTTGGTTATAGACATTGTAATCGAATTAAAAAAAAAAAAAACAGATAAAAGTCGCGAAAATGGAACCCGTTTTTTCGTTTAACTGTGGCGATTATATAACCTGCAATATTAAAAATTAAGCCGTCGCGATTACCGGGTCGTCGCGATAATGGGTAGTCGCGAATACCGAGCTTGTACTGTATCGTGAAACATTTTGAAAAGAAGATAATTTTTATATCCAAAAAAATGAAGTGTGTAAAGCAAATATAAAAACCGCTATTTTTCTAAAACTACAAAGGAGAAAAAACATCTCTTTGATATATTTAGTCTCAGCGTTTTTTAGAAAATATGTATTACAAAGACATGTTCCACATAAAGTTGCAAATTTTTCACTAGTAATGTTAATAATATATTTTTATATGAAAATAATTTTTTTTAATTTAGTATTTAAAGCTTGTGGAAAATTAGTAAAAATTTAAAGTTCTCCAAATATTTCACTACATATTAAATGGAATTGCAACTTTAATACAACCAGTTTTTTATTGATATGTTTAGTATATGCACAATTACACACTATGCATAAAATTTATAAGGATAAAACTAATAAAGTTAAATTTTCAATTGCTTGCAATACCAGACGAGATATCCTGCTACAAACATGATTACATGATCAAATTAAAGATAATTTTGTGTAGATTAATATTCTTAAAAAAATTTAGGATTTTGCGATACAATTTCCAAAAACAAAAAAAAATATACCAAACAAATGTTGTGAATGGTGTAAATATAAAAACCGCGATATTTCAAAAACTGTAAATGAAAAAAACATTTTATTGCCAGATTTGGATCCAGCGTACATAGGTCTATTAAAAAAGATATGTTCCGAAGCCAGTTTTTTTTTGAGAAGTGTTATTGGACTTGATTCGAAATTAAGATAATTATTTAGTAAATAAACTCACAAAGTTTCATATAATTTTTATTAAAAATAAAAATTATGTTTTTTTCGACCCTTTATTGTGCAATGAAAATGAAAATTATTCAAGTTCGAGGCCATACTCTATATTTCTTTATTAGGATATTGTACTTACAAATAATCTATAGAGTTTTTGTTTTCAAATTTTTTAATTGACCACGTTCAGGAATGTGTTGTTAGATCTATTTCGGGAATTTCTAGGTTCCCATCATCAGAACACGTCTTGAAAGCGGTAACAATCCCATGCCAAACATCAAACATTCATATAAACTAGTTTACTCACTACATGAGAACTAATATATGAGTTTGAAGTTAAAGATTATAACCATTTATAACTCACCACTAGATGGTTTAATAAAGAAACGCCCTTACATAAATTTCTATACCTTATAATATTTATATTTAAAAATTCATTGGAGGTTTGATATTTATTAAAACGGAATTAATATTAGATGTCTACTGCAAGTATTTCATTCAAATAAAAAAAATATTTTTTTATTCTTCTTATTTTTAAACAAGTTCCTTTATTTATAAATTATAATTATTTATTTTCAATATTTCGTTTAAACATTGGGTGACTTATTCAGGGAACAATTATTATACTTTGATTGATACAATTTTTGTTTTAATAATTAATAACTTATATACGAGTACATATGACAATTTTTTTTTTTTAAGGCGGGAAATCAAAAATGTTTTCTGTCAATATGAAAAAATAAAAATATCCCAGAAACAAAACTAACAATAATGATATTTAAAATCTTAACTAAAATATTGAAATACTTATACATATAAATAAATGTATGTAAATTGAAATATATATACCTCTTTGGGAATGGGACCGGTTCTGCGTGTGCCACAGGATCGGTCCCTTCGTGCCAGAGACCGGTCCTCTGCTAAACCCTACCATATGTTAACAACTGGCAACTTTAACATTAGCTTGTCATAGGAGGGGGTCATTTGTCCTGCTTTAAACCACATAGTGGAATGTCACAGGACTAACCAAAGATGGGCATACCACAAGACTATCGCAAAAGGCCCATGCTGTATAAAATAAAAGAAAACTAAACAGCTTCCAATGGGTACAATTCTGGCCAACTGGCTTTTTCTTGTTAATAAACATTCTGGTTAAGTGGTATGTCCTCCCTTTACCAGTCACAGGATTGGTAACTTTAGGACAATTGACACTGCTTAACCCACTTCAGTATTTAATTATACCAGTCCTGTGATAAGTTCTTCTTTAACTAGTCACTTTTAGGTCAATTGACTCCTCATTCCCCATAGGGATGTATTTCAATATTTTAGTTAAGATTTAAATATTATTATAGTTATTTTTTTTCTGTGATATTTTTATTTTTATTTTCTTTTTGTTTATTTTTGTTTTCCTGGAATATTTTTATTTTTTTATATTGACAGAAATAGTTTTTTGTATATAAGTTTTTAATTATTAAAACAAAAATGTTATTAATCAAATTATAATGATGTTCCCTGCAGAAGTCACACAATGTGGAGACGAATATTGGAAATAAATAATTATAATTGCGGCCCGGTAGGCTAGTTGGTAGCGTGCTGGCTTATCAGTGCGGGGGTCGTGGGTTCGATTCCACCAGAGGCACTGGTCTGTTTTCGCTAAAACGCGCCGAAGGCCATAGTAGCTAGTGCTCGGTTAGGGTAATAGTATATAATTTGTAATTATATTATTATATTAATAATTATTAATTAATAAAAAAAAAAAAAAAAAAAAAAAAAAATAATTATAATTTTGAAGGGAGATGATACCTGGCTGGGAGATCCCTTTTTAAGATTTAAATTATATTATTATAGAGGAGGGTCCACAACAGACAAAAAGTCTAATTATGTCCACACCCTTTTATTGGATTATAAAATACTTTATCAACCCACAAGAGCCTTAAGTCTACTTGTGTTTTAAATAAAGTATTGTTGTTGTGTTTTTTTTGTTAAGAAAAGAAAAGACAAGACAAGACGTCCGCTTAATTTTAAATAAGTCTTTATTCTTTTCTATTTAAACAACGAATAATCTTAAAACTAGTTGTACAAAATATCAAGCCTATGCAATGACAAAAATTATAGTATTTACTCTCTTTTTCTCTTTTTAGTTCCAGGTTTAGAACAATAATCTTTTCCAGCATAGTTGCATATTAAAGGTATTATTATTAGCATCTTTAATTATTGCAACTATTATTCGATTAAAAATTATCAATCGTAAAATAACATGATTCAAATAGTAAAATTAAATGTAAAAAAATAAATATATAAATGATAAATTATCAATAAACAAACATAACATAAAACAAGGCAAAGTCAATATTACAATAATTATAAAAGACAAAATACGTAAATACATAATTATATTACGGGCGTTACAACCTCCCCCCTCTGTTGCTGAGACGTCCCGGCGATGCAACAGAACTATAGTTTAATTTTACTTTCTAGGTTCTTAAGTTTCTTGACATTATGGGTTTTTCATTGTGTGTATCAAGTGTTACATTAAAATTAGTTTGTTGCGTTTCATACGTGTTAGTTGCTTGAGTTTCATTTAATTGTTTCTTAGGTCTACCACGACTTCTCATGGGATATACAGGCATAGCTTGCGGACCACTGTAGGGTGTAAGGTGCCGATACGTGATGAGTAGCAATAGGAATGTCGGGTTGTTGTTCCGATGCCACGACGTAACATGATGAACCTTTTTTAGATATGATTATGTACGGGCCATCCCTTTTGGGAAAGAATTTTGATGTTATATTGTCCTTTGCTTTACTAAGAATGTGAGTGCTTACTAAGACCTTATCGCCATATTAAGTTGTAATTGGGGTCTTCTTTTTAAATCTGCATATATTTTATTACGATCCTGCATTTTCTCTTCAGCTTCCTTTGCATCTTTAAGGGTTTCTGCCAATCGAATAAGATGTGGGGTGATTTGGGGTATAACATTTTCTGCTTCCACTATAGCTTTCAAATCATGGTGGGGCTTCTAGAGGACTTCGTAATTCTCTCCAAAAGTGAGATATGCCGCTGAGAATCCAGTACTTTCGCACTTAGCGCTATTCATAGCAAACGAATCATCGGGAGTTTAAGATTCCATTCAGTGTGATGTTTGCCAACACATATTGCCAACTGAGTTTTTAAATCCCTATTTTTACGCTCCACGGGGTTAGCCTCAGGGTGATATACTGGGGTAAAGGATTGCTCAATATCTAGGCAATAGGCAAGTTTTTTGCATAATTGATGAGATAAATTGGCAACCATTATCAGTGTGAATACGTCTTGGTATAACATATCTAAGCAAAATTTCATTTAGAATTATTAAAGCACAATTTTCTGCTGTAGCTTCTCTCATAGAAAATAGTTCAACCCATCTGCTGCATAAATCTTCAACCACTAAAATCCATTGCAACCCTTCTTTTGTTTTTGGAAGAGGGCCAAAAAGATCTATGGCAATTATTTCAAACCGTTTGTTGCTGGTAACTGTTTTGTAGTAGACCGGCTGGGTTTAAGATTTGTGGGTTTATAACGTTTACCACGCTAGACAGGATTTTCAAATATTCGCCAATTTCCTTCCTCATACCAGGCCAATAATAATGAGGGTGTGATGCGATTTATGGTTCTGTCAAGTCCATATGTCCAGCCATCGGGTCATCGTGAAATTTGGAAATTATGTAACTTCTCATATTTTGAGGCACAACAAGCTGACCGTTCTCTGAATCTCTGTCAGCACAAAAACGATAAAGTACTCCATCAATCATAACATAGCCGCGTTGAGTATAACGTGAGACATTTCATCGTCTTTTTCAAAGGAATCAATAATCTTTTTATGTCAACGTCTTCTAACTGTTCTTTGCGGAAATCTTCTGCACCTTTACGTGGAAAATCAATTTGAAATCGAATTACATTCACAAGCAATTGTATGTTTATCATCATCAAGGTGGGTCGAGATAGCATATCTGCCACTATATTTCGTTTTCCAGGTGTGTAAATCAAATTGAATGTTAAATGTTTGTAGTTGAAGAGCCCAGCGGGCTAGGCGACCTGTAGGTGATTTTAATCCAAAAAGCCATTTAAGTGGTTGATGGTCCGTCAGGACGGTAACTTCTGCTCCTTCAATATAGCCTCTGAATTTGTTTACGGCCCAAACAACTGCTAAGCTTCTCTTTCTGTTAGTTGAGTAATTCCTTTCTGCGGGCAGTAGAAGGCGGCTCGCATATTCAATGGGGTGCTCTTCATCTTTCTCCCCCTGGATCAACACAAGCTCCCAAAGCATAACTACTGGCATCTGATTTGATAAAAAATGGTTTATCAACATTAACTTGTTGAAGTATTGGTGGTGATGCTAAAAGGTTCTTAAGTTTTCAAACGCGTTTTGCTGTTCTTTGGCCCACAATCCACTTTACGTTCTTTTTTGTAAGCAGTGATAATGGCTTTGCTACTTCAGCAAAATTTGGTATAAATCTGCGGTACCATGAACAAGTTTGTTTTAAATTGTGTGGTCTTTGACGTTTTAAAATAGCTTCCGTCTTCTCGGGGTCAGGAACTAAACCATTTGTTGTAAGTATATGACCAAGATATTTTACACTTGGTGTGCAAAAAGAACATTTGCTTCTATTTAACTGAAACCCGAAATCTTTTATTCTTTTAAATGTAGTTTTTAAATCCGATATGTGTGATTCAAAATTTTGCGAACACACAATAATATCATCTAAATAAGCGAGTATTAAAATTTGTGGTAACCCATTTCTAAACTTATCTACCAATCTTTGGAATGTGGCCGGGGGCGTTTTTTAGCCCGAACGGCATCCGGTTGAAAACGTATATACCAAATGGTGTTGTGAAAGCGGTTTTATCTTTGTCCTTTTCGGCCATTTTAATTTGCCAATAACCTGCTTTCAAATCAATTGTAGACATGTATGGTGTAGCCTTTGCCGCATGTAGTAAGTCGTCCATTCTAGGAAGGGGATAACTATCCGTAGTTGTAATTTTGTTTAACTTGCGATAATCTACGCAAACACGTACACTACCTCCCTTTTTAGGAACTAAGACAACAGGAAAAGCCCATGGCGACTCTTTTTCTTCAATTATTATCCTTTATATCATCATATCATCTAACTCAAGTTTCAGTTTGTTTTTCATAACTGGAGATATGCGGTAGGGTGCACAAGCAATAGGCTCACTTGAGGTTGTTTTTATAACATGTTCCACATGTGGTATAGGTTTTAAAATTTCGTTAAATACGTCGCTTTCATTTTGCAATAATTTGTCTAAAGTACTTTTTTGACTTTCAGATAAGTGAGTGGCTTCATTTTCACGTAATTTAACTTCAATCATATTTAATGAGATTGGTATGAAATCATTATCCGCTCCATTATCCGAAATTTTTACTTTTTTGATTGGAGGGAATAGATCATTCTGCTCAGGAGTTGAAAACTCTCTGGTAGACAATTTTTAAAACATTTTATTAATGATCCTGGTGAATAGTCGTTATTAAAACTTGTATTTGTTTTTGGTGTTTTACAGCCATCTGTGTTTGTTGCATTAATACTTTCAAACCATTTGTAAATGAGTTAATATCATCATAATTTATCTTTGAATTTCATCATGAATTTCTAAATTGTTTTTGATAAGTTTATTGTACTATCAACAACAGGACTTTGCATTTTAAATTCAAAATTGTGTTAGGGTCATCTTTGTAAAACCAAGTACGTTGAGAAATATCCAAAACAATGCCGGATTGTTCAAGAAAATCAATGCCGATTAACGTGCGATTATTTCTTGCCTTTGGCAAACATATAAATCGAATACGCTTAAAGCGTTTACCAACTATGATATCGACAATAGTCGAATAAACAGTTTCATATTTCACTATACCATCAGCTAATGTGATTTCTGCTGTTACTTTTTGAAATTCAACCCTTTTTGTTTCAATTTTAAAATAATGTATTTCCAGCTACGCTGGTACGGGCGGCCGTATCAAAATATGCCTCCCCGTTAAGACCATTTACGTTAATATTTACGGTTGGTACGTTCTTCCTACTAAACTTGTATGTAAGGAGTTAAAGTCTAGTTTTTGTGGACTACTAATTACTTTTTACCATTGCAAGTGGGACAATTGGATCTATAATAACCAGCTGCGCCGCAGCCGTAGCAATTTAAAGTTGATTCTTGAACCTTAGGAGCACCTTTTCTTTCAGCCTCTATACGTTTAAAACATGTTTCCGCTGTGTGATTACGTTTTCTACAGAAAGAACAACGAACAGACTTATCATGATTACCAGTCGGCTTTGGAAACTTTTCCTCATTTTCATTTAAAAGCAATTCAACTTCACGAGCTTTTTGAAGCAAATCCTGAAAATTTTAACGGATTCTCGCGGAACTTTTTCACGAATGGACAACAAAGTTGAGAGAAAACCATATCTAGCATAACCTTATCAGATAGTTTTTCATCAAGTTGAGCAAAAAGACGTCGCTTTTTACATATGAAATTATCAGTTGACTCATTTAACCTTTGCTTTTCTTGAAAAATCTCACTATATATTCGCCAGTCCGGCTTTGGTGGAGAAAACGCTTTCTTCAATAAATCAATAGCGTCATCAAAGCTTTGCGCTTCCTGTTTAAACCCCTTGCCACCACGAAGAAGCATAGCCTTCAAAAAAGTGGTAAACTAGTAAGTGCATTTCGGTCAGAAACGTTTTCTGCGTCTTTAAAAACCATAATCGTAGCTATAAAATCGGCAACCTTTGTTGTATTTTTACCACCGTTAAAACGCGCGCTACATGTACTGAATGTGCCTCTATTAACTCTTCCTATATTCAAACTACCAATTAAGTCCATAAACTGATCTTGGAAAGAGTAACATTTACTGGACTAGGATTTGTATCATTCCCAGTGGCAGTCGCTTGACCAGAGCTTTGGCTTCCAGATGCTTGCATGCTGTTTGAAGTGGTTCTTTTCATTTTTAAATAAAATAAAGTAAAAAATAATTATTGATCTGGTCACCCCAAAATCAAATTAATTTTCAAATGCAGTTTACGTATATAAATTTTTAAGAGCTATTACAGCTTTCAATTATTTTCCATAATAAGTTAAGAGAATAGCTTTCAAATTAATTACAACCCAAAAGAAACTCTCTTACAATGCAACAACAATTATCACGCAAAGCAAACAACACAAAACCCTTTGTTAATATTTAAAAACAAATAAAAATAATAATTTGTATGTTATTTATCTAACGCAACAAAAGGGGGGATGTATTAACAATATTACAAAAATAAAATCTGCTCTACTGTTGATCGTCGTTGTGACTGCACCAGTGATGTTGTTGTTTAAAGTTGATTTTAAGTACTGGTTTTTTCCTTTTTTTCTGTTCTATTCTAACGGTGTAATGTTTTTACATATAAGTGGAAGATTACAAAAATGATGATTTAATAATCCAATTGTAGATTTTAAGCAAAAATAAAACAGCCAGTGACGTCAAATATATTTATTGATTTTTAATTTGATTTGAACAAAAAATCAATAATTTTGTCAAAAAATTTGTCGTTGGGCGCCAATGAAGGGAGATGATACCCGGCTGGGAGATCCCTTTTAAGATTTAAATTATATTATTATAGAGGAGGGTCACAACAGACAAAAAGTCTAATTATGTCCACACCCTTTTATTGGATTATAAAATACTTTATCAACCCACAAGAGCCTTAAGTCTACTTGTGTTTTAAATAAAGTATTGTTGTTGTGTTTTTTTTGTTAAGAAAAGAAAGACAAGACAAGACGTCCGCTTAATTTTAAATAAGTCTTTATTCTTTTCTATTTAAACAACGAATATCTTAAAACTAGTTGTACAAAATATCAAGCCTATGCAATGACAAAAATTATAGTATTTAACTCTCTTTTTCTCTTTAGTTCCAGGTTTAGAACAATAATCTTTTCCAGCATAGTTGCATATTAAAGGTATTATTATTAGCATCTTTAATTATTGCAACTATTATTCGATTAAAAATTATCAATCGTAAAATAACATGATTCAAATAGTAAAATTAAATGTAAAAAAATAAAATATATAAATGGCAAAGTCAATATTACAATAATTATAAAAGACAAA
>CM037855.1:44937435-45104440 GCA_021234595.1 Delia radicum | reverse complement strand
ATAGCTGACCACACGGCGACGATTGTAGTGAACGGCATATTGTAGTCGTGTAGCTCTGTAGCCTGCTGTGGTCTATGTGTTTACAGCATAACTGATGACGCCTGTCCATAAAAGAGGGCAAAAAACTAGTCTAGTCTGAATTTAAAAATTAATAGTGTTTATAATTTTTAGAGAAAAACGTTTATTCTTCTATCTTAACCTCAACATTTCCTAAATTAAATTTGTCAATGCATATTAACTAAAAATTAATTGCGACTGTCTATATGACGTTAAAAAAAACACT
This sequence comes from Delia radicum, assembly GCA_021234595.1. NCBI lineage: Eukaryota > Metazoa > Arthropoda > Insecta > Diptera > Anthomyiidae > Delia > Delia radicum. The sequence continues at coordinate 45,104,157 of CM037855.1, read as the reverse complement.
GTACTAAAATACATAATAAAATTTTCCTTGTGGCGATGTCTCAACTTAAAACGCAAAACTGTCAACACTGCACGTAAAAACCATACGTCAATCTGATAAAGTTGTGAAATAGAGACGGAGGAGATTACAAAAATAAACAAAAATCTAAAATAGAATATTTGTGTTTGTTAGTGTTGTCACTTCTGAGTATAATATACAATAACAGAAAAGCTAATAGAAAAGAAAACTGCAATTTGGCTGCATTACTTGGGTATGTTCGCTAAGCTTGGGTGTGATCGCTAAACGGTCATGACTTGGTATTATTACGTTTGGTATGTAAGAAGAGCGCAGGTTTGATTCTTACAGCCGCACGTTGTTGAAAAATGTATCATATAGAGACAATTATAAGACACAAATAAATGATGACGCCCTGTCCATAAAAAGGCAGAAACTAGTCAAGTCTCCCTATGGGGAATGGGACCGGTTCTGCGTGTGCCGCAGGATCGTTCCCTTCGTGCCAGAGACCGGTCATCTGCTAAACCCTACCTGGCAAACTGGCAACTGGCAACTTCAACATTGGCTTGTCATAGGAGGGGGTCATTTGTCCTGCTTTAAACCACATAGTGGCATGCCACAGGACTAACCGAAGATGGGCATACTACAAGACTGTCGCAAAAGGGCCATGTCGTATAAAATAAACGAAAACTAAACAGCTTCCAATGGGTAAAATTCTGGCCAACATGCTTTTTCTTGTTAATAAGCATTCTGGTTAAGTTGTATGTCTCTCTTTACCAGTCACAGAATTGGTAATTTTAGGACAATTGACACTGCTTAACCCACTTCAGTATTAAATTATACCAGTCCTGTGATAAGTCCTTCTTTAACCAGTCACTTTTAGGACAATTGACTACTCATTCCCCATAGGGCTGATATTGTCGCCAACCGAATTTGTTGTAGTTCCATATACTATCACATTATTCGGTTACTACTACCGAAATTTGCAGCATATTCAGTACATTCGACCGAATTATATACATAACAATAATTCTGTTTTCAAATTTCTTAAATTTTTGAATTTTTATATATGATTTGTATCGAGAAAATTGCAATTTTCGACCTCTACCCCCTTCCATTTCAACCAAACTTGGTGTCATATAGGTATATCATTCGGTATTTTAAAGCATTATGGACAAATTTTGCTGATGGAAAAAATGTTTATTGGACTGATTAGATGCTATTTTGAGTGTCAAATTTGAAGAAGAAAAGTCTGTAATTAAGCAATGAATTCACTGTTCGGCCTCAGAAAGTTCGGCCAAATCGAAAATAGTTCGGCCGGCCGAACTTTTAACTTTATAGCTAAACTTCGGCTTTTCTCTTAAATTTTGTACAACAAAATAGAATAAAAATCGGCTCAACAAACATGTTTTCAATACCAAAATTTGTCATCATTGCCATCTAGATATCAAAAAACCGACAAAATATAGTTTTTTGGCCGAACTGTTCGGTCGGACACTATATACCATCGTACAAGTTTTGGGTTGTTAGCTCTAACGTTTATAGAAATATCGCGTTTTAAAATATGAAAAAAAATCGAAAATTTAACAAAAGTAGTCGTACTTAAACGTCCATATTTTAACTGGTTAAAGCTACGTGGTTCATTGATATCTCATTTTAAAGCCACTGTTTGTCGCGCTTGATTTACAATAAGCAAAAATATTTTTTTTAAACCGCTGTATTTAAAAAACTGGTTTTTTAAACTTTTCAAACATATATATGTTAATCATAATTTATTCCACTATGCCGTTGCCAAATTAATATGTGGAGATCTTATGGAGTTCAAAGTTATGGATAGGAATCTAAAAAAAAAAAATACTGAATATAGAAAAACAAATTTACATAAAAAAAATAATTTATTGAAAAACTAAAAATCAAAGTTTTGCATGTGCGCCCCGGTAGGCTAGTTGGTAGCGTGCTGGCTTATCTGTGCGGGGGGTTGTGGGTTCGATTCCCACCAGAGGCACTGGTCTGTTTTCGCTACAACGCGCCGAAGGCCTTAGTAGCTAGTGCTCGGTTAGGGTAATAGTATATAATTTGTAATTATATGATTACACAGTGCAACACGAAAAAAAATAACCATATACGGACACCACTACGTGATAAAAGACTAAAAAAAAAGACCCGGTGTCTTCCAATTTTTCCGAAAGTCATCTCCTTTTTTGTTTATGGGCCGCCAAGATTTGGGGCCTCGGTATCATTTTCGCAAAAAAAGTATCATTTTCTCAGGCTCATATCTTGCAAACCGTTCAGAATTTCGATTTACTCTCTATGGCAAAGTTGTAGCTCTGGTCATAAAGAACAAAAATTGCGAACATATAAAATCAAAAAAACTTCACCTTCCAGATCAAAATCGCAAAAAACTTAAAAAAAAAAATCGATTTTTTTACCTTTTTTCCCGTGTTCAGGTCCATAGGTAGCAAACCGTTCAAAATTCAAGGAAACAATCAACTACAAAAATTTACCTAAGATCTCAATAAACAAATTTCTAGAACATGACTTAAAAATTACACAAAGTGTTATTAATTAATAAAATAAAAAATAAAAAGTTGTGCAAAAGTAGTTGCACATAATTACCCAGCAAAATAAATGCTGAGGAAGAAGTAGTAAAAACACCCCATATACAGATCCGGATGTGGTACAAACTTAGGGAATCAAAATTTCTTTGTGACTAAAGTCGTTTTTAAATTACTTAATTATTTTAAAATATAAAAAAAATGTATCTCCCCAGTCCAGAATCGATAGTATAGATAAGAATTAATTTAAAATAACTTTAATTTAACATTTTTGGTAGTTGTTAACAATAGCTTCAATGAAAGCGAATGTGCGTATGCTAATGCTTTGGAAGTCAAGTTAAAGGGGTTTCTTAAAGCACTACTTCCACTTTATTTAGCTGGGTACCCATATATTTTTAACGCTTTAAGCTACAAGAGTCATTGATACCTCATTTTCAAGGTACTTAAATGGTAATTTTACTGGTTTACAAAAATAATTCACTTCTTGACGCTGTAATAAAAAAAAACTGGTTTTCTGTAAATTAAAAATTATTCTTCTATACCGTTACCACATCCCTATGTGATACTCCTGCATGTTTTCTGAGCTATCGGCTTTTAGTTAATTTTTTCACAGTTTTATTCATAATACAGGATAACGTAAAGGCTCCACGTAAGGGTTTGGACACGGCATAGGGAAGTAATTTATAATTAACATATATTTTTTTAAAAGGTTTTTTAAATACAGCTTTTTGAACTGCGGCTTTTGAAAACAACGCATTTTATTAGTGGAAAAGTGAATAATTTGTGTGCACTAGTAAAGCCACAATTTAAATAGCTTTAAAATGAGATATTAGTGACTTTAGTAGCTTAAGCCTTTAAAAGATATGGCATATTATGTACGACTACTTTGGCTGAATTTCAGTTTATGGGGGACACCCCTAGAGAAAAAATCTGAATATGCCATCCCCTTCAGAATGTGCCCAGGAGTACGAAAATCATAATGAATAAGGGGGCTCACGCCCCCTATGGGCGTGGCAGTCGAAAAACGACCCGGCCCACCTACGTAGACAATATGGGTATCAAATGAAAGCTAATGTCTTCACGATTCCAAAAATAGCCATAGTTGCCAGATCGGGCGGTTTTTGCAGCCGATACGGCCATTTTTGTTAAATAGGGGCGGGGGGTGAAAAACGACCCATGCCACCTACTTAGGCAATATTGGTATCAAATGAAAGGAAATGTCTTCACGATTCCAAAAAGTTGCCAGATCGTCCAGAATTTGAGGAAGATATGTTAATTTTTATAAAATGGGGGAAGGACTTTTTTTTGTTTATTTCTTTTAGCTCGGCCAGAGGCCGAGCACTCGAGATCCCCGCCGTCTAGAATTAAGACATACTGGAGTTAAAAACCCCTAAGCCCGGCCGTAGGCCGGTCACGCAGAAAAACTTTACTAAGCGAAGCCAGTATAACAAATTTTCAGAAGTTCTCATGCTTCTCCAAGGGGATTGATTTACTATGACCTCCACGCGGTAATCCCTGGGTAACGCTAACAATAGTAATCTTTTCGCACAAAATGCTCATTTTTGTTTGATTTTAACAAAATATAAGCAAAAAAAAAAGGAAAAAAAAAATTTCCCCCACCCCAAATTTTGCCAAAATGGCCATATCGGCTACAAAAATCGCCCGATCTGGCAACTACGGCTATTTTTGGAATCGTGAAGACATTTCCTTTCCTTGTCTACGTAGGTCGGCCGGGTCGTTTTTCGACTGCCACGCCCATAAGGGGCGTGAGCCCCCTTATTAATTATGATTTTCGCACTCCTGGGGTCATTTAAGGGGGCGTGGCATTTTTTTTTTTTTCCAGGGGTGTCCCCCATAAACTGAAATTTTGCCACTACTTTTTTAAAATTTTCGAATATTTTTCATATTTTGAAACGCGATATTTTAAGATCCGCTGGAATTTAGCACTTAGGGAAAATGCTTCATCATATTTATGGAAAACTTCATAAATATGAAGAAAAACTTTATTGATTTTTGTCCAATGTAACACTTCATAAATCTGAAGTTGTGTCATAAAAGATCGAATTTTCTTCATATTTATGAAATGTTTCATAAATGTGACAATGAACTTTTATAAATTTTTATGAAGTGCTTCGTAAATATTATGAAATAGAATGAAGCTTGAAATGAAGCTTTTGTGAAATCTTTTAAAAATATTAAGAAACGTTTTATAAATATTATGAAAATGTTCATAAATTATGTATAAAATTTGTCCATACATTATTTTAAAAGTGACGGGCTTATAACATTTTTTTTTTGTTTTAAATTTGATTGTGTTTTATTTGCTGAGTGTAGTTTGCAAATACGACCTTGCATTCAAGTATGATGTAGGAAATACAAATTTTATTTTAATTGAAAGAACAAAATATTTTTTTTTTTTATTAAAAATGATTTTTAAAATACCGAATACAGTTGTTTTAAAATTTTTGCAGTAAAGATTTGTCAGTTGTTTTTACGACATTGTTAGTTGTTTTTACTACATTTGGGGGTTGATTATACATTTGACCTGTCCAGGGGTACCCTTGAAACAGTTAACGCGTTGGGAGATGTCATTTTATATGGGAGCCACTTAGAGAGTGGCGGTATGTATGTAGGTATGTTCTGAACAAATTTTGTGATTGAAAAAATATTGAGGGTCAGTTATACATTTGACTCCGCTAGGAGCACCCGGGTACGGTTAGAGCAGTGAGAAAAAGTTTTATAAAAATGTAATTTTTAGATGGTAACCCTCTTAGGAGGGGGTTATGAGAAAATATTGGGGTTGAGGAAATATTAGAGGCCGGTCATACGTTTGACTTGTCTAGGGGCACCCTTGACACAGTTAGAGAGGCGGGAGCAAATTTACAAATTTTCATTTTGTATGGAAGCCCCTTAGGGAGTTGAGATAAGGGGTAATAGGTACTCGTATGTTCTTAAAAAAATGTTGGTATTGAAAAACTATTGGGGGTCGGTCATACATTTGACTACGCTAGGGAAACCCTGGCACTCCCATTTTCTGGCTCATGCATTTTTTTTCCGAATCTCACAAAATAAGGGGTGTAATTGTTGGAATTAAATTTAACCCAAGATTACGTTTGAGGTTTAAAATCCATTGGAATTGAGTATTGCTTGAAGTGGCCATCAATAGATGTAAATTTAATGTTGGTTATCTATCTTGTATGTGGTAAAGAGCATAAGTAGGTTTAACATATTTTTTTTTGCGTATGCATCTCGTGAACTAATGTTAGTCGCTTTTGTCTAAGGTCTAATTGAATACCACACACGTTGATACATATTTACATATACAAGCGGATCAGGGTATACACCATACGATTGATATTGCAATTGCGTATTAAGTATTTAATTTTTTGTGTTTCTGATCATAAACTTTAGTTTGAAAATAATTTCTTCACCCATATGCTTCAAACCTATAGTTTAGGGAGTATAATTCTTAGACGATGAATTAAAACGTGGTTGGTGATTGAACTAATAACTTATGCAAATACTTAGAAAATTTAATTTGAAATTAATTGGTACAGTTGGCAAACGCAATTAAATACCAAATAATATTTAATAAAATTGTATATCAATTTAACAACAAATTATAAAGATTATTGACCCATTCTGGAATTGGGGTTAGTTATTGTTATTAACTTTTCTTTTGAAAAAATAGCAACGTTGGAGTTAACCCTTTTATATAACCTCCCATGACTTGGTGAGTTTCTTCCGGATAATATTTGAATAGAATTTTATTTTTGTTCTTGTTCTTGTTCCAGGTTCATATGCGAATAAATCATCTTGGCTCTGATATTTTATGTGGACGAGGATATAATTAAACAAATTAATAACCACATGTCTAGGGTCTAGATAACCCAAGATCATATTACTCTCAGTAGAAGACGTACACGTGATGTCGAAACCTAAGAACTGGAATCGAAACACCTTACACGTTTACATCCATTTTGGAAATTATTTTGATAATACTATAAGTTCAACGATACGATTTTTAGACACATAAAGGCAGAATTAGTTTGTACGTTCTGTTCTGTTACGAATCAGCTGTTTTGTTTCTGTTCAATTGAAAGTCTGTATGTGTGGTTAGTTTTCACTTTGTCGTTCTGTTCTGTTGCGGACAAATCTGTTGAAAATAGAATTCAACGTTAAGTGACAGCCTAAAGTGCGTATGTATTGGTTTGTTGTGAAATCTTTTTATCAATATTTGAATCAGGGATGATAAAGTTGGTACCATAGTACTTTTTATGGTACTATTTGAACCTCAAATGTACCATGATACTCCTATGACTCATTTAGTACGATTTACAAATTTGTCTATGTATGAATTTCTTGGTCCCTTTAAAATTCAATAATTATTAATTCGATTTGCAGTCCCATATGAACAATGAATTAATTTGGAACCAAACGCTGTGAATTCAATCATATGAATTCACTGAGTGCGACTGATTACAGATGATTATATTAAAGTTTTAATAATCGATTAAACCAATTATTGAATTCAATCACTAAGGGTTATAATTATTATTAACTAATTTTGATTTTCAAAAAAGTAAATAATAAAAATCTTATCAAAATGTGAAATTGACTATTAGCAGCGTGTTTTTAAAATCGAATGAGTTCACGAACAAATTTGTTTCCAACCAATCACAAGAATTGAATTCGCAAAAAACTATGAGAAACGTAATTCAATACAGCAAGATATTAATAGCAAATTCAAAAAATATTAAAAATTTGGTGAATTTAAGAAAAAATCTCAAATTTTAATAATTTTTTAAATCAATATCGGCTAATTTTCTTATTACGCACTGCTCATTTTTACATAGCTTTATGTACATTTTTCCGAAAAGTTTGGTATTGAAAATGAGCAAAATCGGACCAGCGCACTGTGGTCGAAAAGGCTCATTTAGCGGCGTTTAATTAATAGCGCTTAGGGAATTTTTTTTTTTGCTTGTGTAATATTTTTTTTTAGTTGAAAATAGATTAAGCTACAATGTTAAACAAAAAAAAAATTTTTAAAAATATATTAATATTTTTTTTTTTTTGTGAAAGTTTAAATTATTTTCATATTTACGACATTTTTTATTTCATTCAGGAAAACATTATAAAGTTAATATATTTAATGTTTCACATTCTTTTGGGCTAAAAATATATTAAACATTAATATTAAAATCATTTTTTTTTTAAACATTAATTTATTTATTTTTTAAAATTTTTTTCTGTTATATTAAACTTTAAACAATTTTTATTTATTTCAGTGCTTATTTCAGTGTTAATAAAACGACATATGTATATATTGGTACAGTTATGTTGGAAATAATAGGCTTAAGGCAAATATACGAGTTTTTATTCAGAATCATCAGAACCAACAGCGTCATCTTGTATAATTGGCTCTGAAAGCAAATTTAGTACATCACTGCCTATTTCTATATTATTTCGGGAGTAGCTAGATGGTTGTTTGGAGAGCGAGGATATGAGAGGATCAGAAGAGAAAAGAAGTGAGTGAATTAAATCCTCCATTGTGTTTTTTCTTGAATTTTTGCGTGTGTGGTGCTCTCTAAAATTCCTTAAATCTTTATTTCGGGCTTCCTGTGCTTCTTCTGACATCATGCCAATTGGGAGCGAGACATTATTTATGATGTCAGCACCGTGGATTAAAATTTTGTGAACGGAAGATGGCATATAGAACCATGGGTATTTTTCTACAAATATTTGCGCTGTTTCAAAGGAATATATTTTGAAAGCATGTGTATTAACTTTATACCCACAAGCCATAGTTCGTAAAATAACACTAAATCTACTGATTAGTTCCTCACTGATTCCAGTTAAAAGTGCAGCCAATTTTGGTTGTTGGAAAAAACGTCTAGCTGTATTTCCGCTATTGGTATTTCCCGAACCAGGTTTAGGTATATCAACTAGTAAACACATCTCATTTCTTAACTTTTCTTGTATATCCAGCTTAGTTTGTTGTACAACTGATTTATCAGTGCTACGAACTTGCCACTTTTGAATTGGCAATCTATATGCAATATGTAAAATGCATTCAAAACATCTTATCCAAGCATGTAATGTTGACAAGCCATACTCATACATATTAGTATTAGGTGGTAGATTTTTAATAGAATTTAAGTCATTCATAACTTTTGGTGTTGCTCCACAAATGCCACATGTTTGTGACGAGGATTCTGCAATCACACTAAAAACTTTTCCATCGATCATTGTCAGGTGAAATTGGTGATGAATTTGAAACGACTCAAACTGTGTTGGAATAATTTCAGATATTTGCTGTTTTACTCTTTCAATTTCAGTTCTGACTAAGTTAGAAGTTTCTTTTTCATAAATCAATTTAATTGGTCTACAAAACCGAGTAGAAGAAGGCCGAGAATTCTCCCATAGAATAACGCTTCCCATTTTGACTTGTAGTGGCACAATGCACACTGCAAATAAAGCTTCATCATTTCTGTTCGATTCAGGGTCAGAAAAGGTTTGCCTGTAAGTGGAATGTCCACTGCTGCCATCACATCCCCACTTGTATATAGCAGTAATGATGTCTTCATTGAGGTTGACGAAAATTTCCTTCTGTGATTCAACGATCCTTGTAACAGTATGATCAACCAAGGTCTGTAGGGGCACTTCAGCAGATGTGTCGGTTATTTGGACTCCGACGGGATAGCACTTCTTTTTTGCTAATAACAATGCATCATATGTTGGATATATGTTTGAGTTTCTTATTTTTGCACCAGATTGCATTAATTTATACGAGTGTTTTGTGAAATCCCCGTCCACGTAAAGAGCTAAAGCTTCATCAGGGCTGTATGGAATAGAATTTTTTTCCGTAGAAGTAATGGTTTTTTGAATTTTTGCTGCGACCTCGGTATCAGAATGTACCATGGACACCACATCTGAAGCTTTTCTCTTTCCTGCTTTGTGTAAACTTACGCGCGTCGCTACCATAAGTTCATGGGAAGAAGTTTTATTTACAAGCTGTGAAACTTTTTTGACTTGGGTTTTAGAGGTACATTCTGTGAAATCCTTTGCAGGTCGTCCAAAAGAAGTGGTACTTATCGGCTCAACTAATATTATTTCACTGTCCAACCATTCTTTGTTACGTTCTTCAAAATAAGATAATGTTCTGTGGCAACTCTTCCACTTCTCAACTAATTTGCTTACAAAGCTCCGCAACTTTCTTTTTATTTCTTGGCACTGTTCCTCAGCATACTTTGTTTTGTCTATTATATTGTTAAATACGTGGTCCTCCACAGCCGAAAATTTTCTAGTTGGGATGTTTTCATTGTGCCAAATTAAGAAAAGTGTGCGTTTGGAAACATTCATTGTGCCTAAAAAATTAATTAACCAAATACATTGCGCGAACTGGCATGCCATATTGGACGATTCACAACAACAATAATCCAAATTAATAAACAAAAAAAGAATTGGACCGAACACGATCGAACGCCAAAAGTTGCACTCCATGAAACAATAGTATATAACACTTTAAACGCCCTATCACAAATTCCAACTTCTACAATTCACTACTACTAAACTAGATACACACAGGTCACAAACATTTATTTTTTAGTTAATACATACCTTTGTCTTTCAATTACAACTTTTAGGCTCAAAATTGATAAACAATTGACTTAAAGGTGACAAGAAACACGCACTGAGTAATTAGGATCCAAATTCCTAAAATGCACTTGCTGCAGCAAACTTTATGTTTGACAGCTAACAGCTGAGCGAATATTGAAAGCAAAATAAAAGTAAAAACGCAGAGTTTCTCAGAAAAGTATCGGTAATCGATACAATGCAAAACATTAAACGATTTTAAAGATTTAATTTTTGACTTAAGCGCCGCTAGATCAATGATTTCGACCAGTGTGCAGCGGTTACAAAGTAATGAGTGACAATATGAAAGTACCACTAAATTTTCCATACAAATTGGTGTATAATGCACTGTGTATTATTAGAATTCATTGTAGTGTCTCGTGTATAAAATATAACGTCATATGTTGAATAATATTTAAAATTCAGCGCAAATTCTTTTTTCTACACAAAAAATTTTTTCACCTCAAAAATAGTTTTGTTACCTCAAAAATGTTTTTCATCACACAATTTATTTTTTTTTCCAAAAAAGTTTTTCACCTCAAAATTTTGTTTTCACCTTTTAAAATATTTTTTTTTTAATATATTTTTGTTGTTTCATTTGTAATTGTTCATTTTGGAGGGTACAAAGACAAAAATTGGTAAAACCAAATTTATGCATGCACTTTTTGTTTGTTAATTTTAATTTAAGTTTTTTTTTATACTTTTAATGCCGAAAAAGTACTATTTTATATGCAGGTTGGTACTATTTTAAATTCGCATTTATCATCCCTGATTTGAATGTTTTTGTTTGGATTTTCTTTTACTTTTTAAAACAGCTGATTCCTTTCACAGAAAAAGTAATTACAAAATATTACCTACAGAACAGAACGACACAGAACGGCAACAGAAAGTAACAACTAATGAGGCCTTAAGAGTTAAACTTTTATGCTTAACGTGACGTGACAGGGGTGTTAATCATTTGGATAAATAACATTGCTTAATTTGAAACGACAGGCCTGACGGATCGTCATTGAAGTAAATGAGGGTAAATTGTTTGTATGTAAGTACCCATTAATTAAGGTATATCTAAGATATTATTTTGTCTTTCGGTCCACCCTATCATAATTGATTGCTAGGAAACCCTTATAAGGAGAATATAAACGTTCAAGACTTAAATTCTTATGTTCCACTGTTATTCTAATTTGCCATACTTATATTCGAGTATTTAATTTTCACTTCGTTCATATGCTTACTTTTAATTACCATTATTTTCTAATAAACCGTACTTGTTAGTTACACTCAGAGAACTTCTGCCTTAAAAATATGTAGTTGTTTGGGTTGTAATACAGTTTCTTAATTTTTTATATAAATGTTAGTCATTTGTAGAACAAATTAAATTTTTTACTAACCTTGTAGTTCATTTAAAAAAAACAAACCACATCAAATGACTGTTTAATGGTTTTACATTAATTTTTATAGTAGTTTTTTGTTATTTAAAAAAATAAAAAACAAATAAATGTTTGATTATTTTTTACTAACATATGCGGCTCATTCTTACTACAATTGTTAGTTATTTTTTGAACAGTAAAAACAAATGATAAATGTTAGTTGAATTTAATGAAATGTTAGTCGTCCTTTCTTCAAGTGAAATTTCATTTGTTTTTGACACCATTTTCAATGGTCTTACAATGGTCCTGCATAGTGTTCTAAGTGATATAGTTCATATTTATTGTATTTTTTTATTAGCCTTTTACGCTCGTATTCATAAAAAAATATTAACTCAGATTTAAAATACATTTTAGTTAAAATACATTTTAAGCCTTAAAACTGTTTTCATAAAGGAATATTATCTTAAAATACCTATTTTAAATCTTGTGTAAAAGTTAAAATTCGTTTATGAATATAGTTTTATAACTAAAATCTGCGTTTTAACTAAAATTTATTTGAAATGCTGTTTAATATTTTTATGAATACGGGGCTTAAAGTTTTAATGAAAGTTAATTTTTATTTGTTATGCATTGAAATGTTTGAATAAAATATTGTGCTACTAAGATAATTATGTTTGCCTAATTCTGAACTCGCACATGATTAGAGGTTTCCCATATAATTAGATATAGGTTGTTAGGAAATCAAAGTTTGAGGAGGACTTTTAGCGGTATAACAGCTTGCCTCTCTTCATCTCCATTTGACAATTTCTTTAGTCTCCGATTGTTTCAGAATATTATAAGCACGAAGATTTCTGTTTATAATACAGGAGTCTCTGAGTGCGTCGACAAGACTCACTGCTCCATCCTACGAGAACTAGCCTTTGCAAGTCCGTGCGAAAGCCGATAGCTCCACTATTCCACTCCTAATGAATATATTAAAGTGCTCATATAAAACAATGTAAGCTCGTAAAAATTAAAAAAAAAAAATCAAATAAAAATTTCCGTGCAACGAGAATATCATTTTCATATTTTCATAACATTTTTTAGACACCTCTCTCTTAAAAATAGTGTTTTTTCCAATCAATATACCAATGATTTCTCATAAGTACACTTAGAATACTATGTAGGTAAAGACCACTGCAAATGTAGTTAAAAACAAATGAAATTTCTCTTAAAGAAAGGACGACTTACATTTCAGTAAACTCAACAAACAATGTCATTTGTTTTTTAATGTTTAAAAAATTACTAACAATTGTAGTAAAAATGAACCACATGTTAGTAAAAAATAATCAAACATTCATTTTTTTAAATAACAAACAACAACTGTAAAAAATGAATGTAAAATCATAAAACAGTCATTTGATGTGGTTTGTTTTTTAAAATGAACTACAAGGTTAGTAACAAATTTAGTTTGTTCTACAAATGACTGAGATTTACATTAAAAATAAAGAAACTGTATTACAACCCAAACAACTACATATTTTTAAAGCAGTAGTTCCCTGAGTGTAGTAGTGGAATTATAATATTATTACAAAAAGTTAATTAAAAGGTTAAAACTAAAAAAAGGGATAATAACAAAAAAAAAAAAAAAAAAATATTGTTTTAAAAATAGTAACCATTAATAGCATGATGCTATTTTAATATATAGGAGCATGATCATAATGATCATTAAATCATAAAGTTTACACAAAAAATTAAAGCGTTAAGTTTTTATATTTAAAAATTGTTAAAAAATAAAAATAATTAAAATTTTTTAAAAAAAATTTAACTTTAGCGGAGTTAATTTTTTAAATTTGGTGAAGTGAATATTTGCAGATAATTTAATTCCCTACACAATCATACCAAGTTTTTTTTTTATCTCTTATTTTTGCGAGCGCTACACGAAAAATGAAGATAGAGGACTGAAATTTGGCAATTATTTTTTTGTGACTGAAAACATAATTTTGATAGGCGATCTAAAAAAAAATTGTCGCTTTATTTGGCACAGTCTTATAATTATATATAACTATATATAGTTTTATACAAACACTTTTACACAGGATAATTATTTCATTAAACTTGAATAAAATATTTATTGAATTATGTATACACTGCGTTGCATAACTATAATTACAAACGATTTTAGCTTTTTTTGCTAATATCACAAACATTTTTTATAAACTTATAACTACTTTTAAGAGTTTGATAACTGATCTCTTATTGTATAACATTTAAGAGATTACTTAATTGATTTAAGAGAACATTTTTGTAATAATATTTTGGTAAAGTTTTATAACTATAATTACATATAATGGTAAACAAAGAAGAATGGCAAATGAAGAAAAATTAAAGAATTTTTTGGTTTTTTATGCAATTTTAATCAATTTGCAATAAAATGCCACGTGGTTCATATCTAAGTGATTTTAAAAAAGAGCAAATTTCAGACTATTTTAAAAGTGGCTTAAGGGATCAGTGCTAGAGGAAGTGCTGCACTTTCAACCTAAGGGTCACCTAGGTCATCTTCAACTTCATTCTAATCTACCACCCACAAGAAACTCAAGGTTTTGATGAGGGTATATACATACATGTATCAATCAACCACGGAAAATCGGTGGTGGTAATTGATTACCCGAACAACATACATTGTTTTCGTCTTTTCTTACAAGTTTCGCCAACATATGTAAATCTTAAAGCTTTTGTTTGGCAGGGGTTTACCAGTCCAACTGCTAATGTTACCATTACTGGCAATGAATTGGGAATCCAGCATGTATACTAATATTTAAACACAACATATTCTAGTGGATTGTTTTCTTATTAGATTTTACATTGCATGGTACCTGTATGTTTGGTTTGAGAATTTTGTATGTATTGTTGATCGCTTAAGATTATATTTAATTTTTAACTGTCAGGTTTGAGATTATAATTAATGTTACTATTATAAATATAAAACACTAAGTGTTAATAAATGTAATATAAAATAACTCATGTTGTTCGGGTAATCAATTGAAATGATCAAAAACCCTGAGTTTCTTGTGGATTAGAGTGAGGCTGAGGATAACCTAGTCGTTTAGGTCGAAAGTGCGGCACTCCCTCTAGCGCTAATTCCCACAAGAATTTATTTATTTTTTCGTCTTCTCTTACATTTATTAACAATTAGTGTTTTCTATTTGTAATATTAACATTAATTACGAACTCAAACCCGACAATTGAAAATGAAATGCAATTAGTAAAATATTTTTCTAAAATCAGCAACAAAAATTAGTACAAAATTCAGTAATTTGTAAAATAAGAATAGCAAAAAGTGTTACTAAAATAAAAAATTGTACTAAAAATTAGTAAAAAAAATTTTTCTACTAACTTTCTTTTTCTGAGTGTAATTATAGTTTTGCAACACAATGTATTCATTTAAACCTCTAGACGTATTGTGGAGCTACAAAATGCATATGTATTGTATTAACCAATTTTGAGAATCACATTTTAAGCTTAATTAATATATTGATTACATTCATAATACACTGATGAGCAAAAGTGAGCCAATGTTTCAATATATAAACAAAACAAAAAAACTATAAAAAGATAGATTTTTTAATGCCCAGTGGATTCCAATACAGTTGAAATCATATGGGAACTCGTCCTACTATTATGACATACCAACCCCACATATGCAAAAATAAGAATCACAATATTATGATTTTTTTTTAAGCAAAAAAGTATTTTTTTATATAAACTTGCGTGTTTTAAAACAATTAGCATTAAAATTTGCTATTTTCAAAGTGTGATATACAAATATATAGGGTGGGCACGTTATATGCCTAATATGCAAAAGGGGCGATATCAATGACTCAAATTTTACTATGAAAATAAGTGCGTAAGCATCGTTTTTGGATGTTAATTACAATTTTTCTAAAACAAAGAAGTTTAAATCGCATAAACTCCAATAATCCCCAGTCCATCGATATATTTTTCTCGCACTTCAGAGCCGAATGCTGAAAATCTGCCCCAAGGATAATTATGTGTTATATTAAAAATAAATGAATCTTATATTTTTTTTATTGAAAAAAATTGTATGTTTTCACTAGATTTTATTCAATTAACCGTAATAAATAAACAGTAGCTCATATTTCTCTGTTATATTAAGAAATTTTGGAAAATTTTGGGTTAAAAACACATATTAAGGATATAATTTCTAACTATTATCCTGATCAGTTTAAGTGCGAAATTTAATAACATTGTTTACTGAACATTGTTAACTGAACATTGTTTACTGAAATTAATTGCCCTATATATTTATTATATAACTAGTAAAAAAGTTTAAACACTCAAAAAAAGTTAGTAAAGTCAGCAAAAAATTTTGCTAATTCAGCAAAATTTTAGTCAGGAGGGTGTTTACAGAAAAATTGCTAATGTCAACAAAAATCTTTTGCTAAAAATCATCGAGCTAATTTTTGACAACAAAATTAGTAGATTCTGCAAATGTTTTGCTAACACTTAGGTGATCCTTGCTAAAAGTTAATAAAATTTTTGCTAAATATTAGTAGATTAAAAAAACTAAAAAATTTGTAGAAAAATTTTACTTTAGTTAATTTATTTGATGAAAATCTTAAATTTTTTTTGTGATTCTTTTAAAAATAATTTATACCTCATTTCTACTAGATCCAAAAACGAGTAGTTTTCAGAAACAACTAGTTTCATAGTGTCAAATTTCATTCAAATTTTAAACCAAAAACTAAAAGTTTTCAAAAACTACAAAAAAACCGAAGCCGTAGCCGATCTTTTCAATTTACTTTTTAATTTGAATAAAACGTGAATTTCGATTAATTTTGACAACGAAATTTGTTTGAAGTAAAACAAAAAATACTTAACACGAGAAAATCACAAAAAAGCTAATTTAGAATTTTATTTTCAAAAATATTAAATAATGAATTCAGTTATTTTAATGACATGCTTTGGAAAAAATGGAAATGCTTATACTTTTTTTATTTTTACTAAAATATATAACGAATTTAATAAAAATTCTTGTGTTTGTACTCAAAACTTAAGAATTTTATACGAAAATGCACTCAATTTCTTCAAATACCAATGGTCGAACTTTAGAGCCCAATATTCGGTCGGACACTAATGACAGTTTTAATCAAAGAGGGATGCAATTTTGTGGTCAAAATACATAACATTTTATTTAGCGATATAAAATTATATACGAAATCATGCTAATTAATATATACAATATATATAAATATATGCCACATCTACGGTAATATCAATTGATATATATTTAGATATTAATACGTATGGGAAAATTTCAAAAATTTTCGAAAAACCAAATCAAAAATAAAAGCTTTAAAAAGCTATGTTTTTATATAACACAGTGCAACACGAAAAAAAATAACCATATACGGACACCACTACGTGATAAAAGACTAAAAAAAAAGACCCGTGTCTCCCAATTTTTCACAAAGTCATCTCCTTTTTTGTTTATGGGCCGCCAAAGATTTGGGGCCTCGGTATCATTATCGCAAAAAATTATCATTTTCTCAGGCTCATATCTTGCAAACCGTTCAGAATTTCGATTTACTCTCTATGGCAAAGTTGTAGCTCTTATCATAAAGAACAAAAATTGCGAACATATAAAATCAAAAAAACTTCACCTTCCAGATCAAAATCGCAAAAAACTTAAAAATATTAGATTTTTTTTTACCTTTTTTCCCGTGTTCAGGTCCATAGGTAGCAAACCGTTCAAAATTCAAGGAAACAATCAACTACAAAAATTTACCTAAGATCTCAATAAACAAATTTCTAGAACATATAAACTTCTTAGAGATGATTCTTAACACTGTTTAGGTAGCGCGCAAAAGTGAATAATTTTTTAATTTAATTTTTTTTTCCTTTTTTCTCCTGTTCAGGTGCATAGGTAGCAAACCCAATTCCCAGGAAGTTTATATGTTCTAGAAATTTGTTTATTGAGATCTTAGGTAAATTTTTGTAGTTGATTGTTTCCTTGAATTTTGAACGGTTTGCTACCTATGGACCTGAACACGGGAAAAAAGGTAAAAAAAAATCGAATTTTTTTAAGTTTTTTGCGATTTTGATCTGGAAGGTGAAGTTTTTTTTTGATTTTATATGTTCGCAATTTTTGTTCTTTATGGCAAGAGCTACAACTTTGCCATAGAGAGTAAATCGAAATTCTGAACGGTTTGCAAGATATGAGCCTGAGAAAATTATCACTTTTTTGCGAAAATGATACCGAGGCCCCAAATCTTTGGCGGCCCATAAACAAAAAAGGAGATGACTTTAGGAAAAATTGGGAGACACGGGTCTTTTTTTTTAGTCTTTTATCACGTAGTGGTGTCCGTATATGGTTATTTTTTTTCGTGTTGCACTGTGTTATATAAAAACATAGCTTTTTAAAGCTTTTTAGTGGTGTCCGTATATGGTTATTTTGCCATGACTTAAAAAATTACACACAGTGTAATATAATATAATATTATATTAAATAAGATATGATTGTATATAAACGTTTTTAATCGGGTGGTTGATTTTTTTATATGTCTTACAAAAGTTGTACTTTTTTCCTCGTCTCTACTTGACATGCCGCGACATCTACTTCATTCTGCGTATATCTTTCAATCTGGCAAAAACATTTGCTGAAAAATAGTATACTTAATTTGCAAGACGTTTTACTGACTTTTATACTAGTTTATTTTTTTGAGTGTAGTTCTGTAATGAAAGTACAGTTTCTAGTAAATCGGAGTCTTGATGCAAAACTGAGTTAATGACCTTCCTCTATACAATTTGAGATTGTAGAAGATAATGGAGGGCCAAAAGGTTTGACATCTTTGATTATGAAGTGGACACATTATCATACCTTTATACGTAGTTAGATTTGTTTTTCCAAAAAGATTTGGAAAAGAAATACAGCTTGAGTTTTAATTTTGAAACATTGGCTCACTTTTGCTCCACAGTGTAAGTATGAACTGATACTAGTACTTTTTATTTGTTTGTATGCATGAAATGATCAACATACAAAATTTGAAATAAAATATTTCATTATATGCCCACAGGGCTAGATTTAGAAGAATGTCTTAAGTTATTTAATTATAACTTTATTACTGTGGACGATAAGTAAAATTGTTAAATGTCTGTGTGTAACTTAAACATATGTTAAATAATTAACTACTACATACATACATTTATATCCAACAGTTCGTCATAGCAAAAAATGGGCATTAGAACGGGATTTTTTCGTTTAACTTTCGATTTTTATCGATTATTATATAGAAATGGATACAAAAACGTAGATCTAAATGTTTAGCATGCCAAAATTAATAAAAAATTATGTGTCGCAATACGTATTTTTATTAAAACAATTTAAGAAAAATTTTCAAAAATCAAAAACAAATTAACACCAAATAACTTTTAGACTTAATACTACAATAATCTGAACAATAAATTGAGATTTTTCAAAAAAGTTTCTCTTCATACAAAAAAATGCCGCTCTAATGGACATGTACGTCATATTTTAATGTATATTTTATAGCCATAAAGATGTAGATACTTATTTAGTATATGAGGCTTTCCAAGCCAACTGACCCGCAACAGGAAAACATCAAAAAAGTCAATGTCAAAGTTAAAGTAATTATTCTCCTTCATAAAACGAACAACAAATTTAATAACTTTTTTAATTTTTCCAAACAGTGGGCGAAGTAGGTGTGGTTAAATATTGAACAATTTTTTGAGTTCATTTTAAATAACTCAATTGAATATTAAAAATGCAAATGGTTCCAAACGAACAAATACCATTTTTTTTATTTTTTTTTGAAAAACCCTTGCAGAATTTCCGAAGCCATCTGAACCGATACTAGAAAAAAATCAATGTTGAACTTACAGTAATTATTCTCCTTCATAAAACGACCAACAAATTTAATAACTTTTTCAAATTTTCCAAATAGTGGGCGAAATAGGCTTGGTTAAATATTGAACAATTTTGAGTTCAGTTTTAGTAAATTATTTATAATAATTTAACTGAATTTGGAAAATATAAATGGTTCCAAATGAACAAAATTCATTTTTTTTGAAAACTTGTCGAATTTTGACCGAAAATGGCCCATTTTTGAAAAAAGTTTTTTATTAAAAACTACCAAAATGGAAATTTTAAAATATTAATTAAGAAATTTTTAATTTCATTTATTCATTTAATATACTCAAAATTATTCCGATATGGAATTCTGACTTCATCCGATATCAACAACACACTTTATTCTGAAATCAAAAATGACCCACAAATTTGATAAAAATGAAAATACTTGATTTTTTAAAATGCCTAATTTGTAGATATCGAGTACCATTTTTATAATACAATAGTTGCAATTAAAAAAAAAAAATTAAATAATGATTATTCGTGTTTGTGTGTGGAGAGACTAATTTCCAAAAATTTTGTAAAAATTCATTATTTTATCAAAATTTGATTTTTTTTTATCAAGGATTGCAGAATTTTCAGAAAAATATCAAAAATATTTCAGAAATTTTGCACCCAGACAAAAAGAATTGATTGAAATTCGATAAAAACCATTAACGTTATTCTTATCTTTCTAATATTTAGCAAAAAAATCTGCTAATAATCCGGCAACGTCACTTGAGCTAATTTTTAGTAGCTAATTTTAGCAAACATTTTTACTAATCTACACATTTTTTAATTTTTAGCCAATTTTGAAAAATTGTTTCCTTAGTTTTTTTGTCATCATACAGGACAAAAAATACAGTTGGTTTGATAATAATCCCTTTTCCAACTTTTACCTGTTGAGAAACAGTTGGATTGGAAAGCCTCATATGTATGTGCTATATTATTTAAATACTATGTAAAAGATGCTATGATTAGAAATTCCTTTTTCCTGGACTTTATTACAAAATATGAGAATATTAAATTACTAAATATTTTAGAAGACTACAGGGAACAAGTTAAGAAATTGTTTTAGTATAGAATAATTGAATTGCGAACAATATTTAAGCTATTTGTAAATATACACCTTATATATATAGTGACTTTTATAAGAAAATAATGTGATAAACTTTTAAATATTAAAAAAAAAAAATTCACAAAAATAAAATTAAAAGTAAATTGCATAAAAAATAGCAATACAGTCAAAAGTTATGAAATTTTGACCGCTTTTTAGTGAAATTACCCACTGTGAGTCGCACAGTGCTTTGTCCCCATATAAGGAATAGACAAAAAAAGAATAGAAGGGCTTGTATAATTTATTCAAAAAGGCTATAAATCTTTTGAAAATCATACGATTGGCACAATTTTTTTTAATTTGTTAGAATTATAAAATGTTTTTTTTTTTTATAAAATAATTGTTAGGATATTCTAAAATTTCATATATGATGAATTTCATATCAAAACCTATAAAAAAGGCACATTTTGAACCCGACCCTCTCAGAATTTGATGAAATTTTGCATACAGCTACATTTTACCTATACAAACACAACCTCATATTTAGAAATTGCATTTTTGAAAATATGTGGGCGTGGCAAGGTATCGAAATTTTTTAAAAATGACGATAATATGTACTTTCTAGCTGTGATTACTACGGAATGGCTAAACTGATTTCAAAGACCTTGATACCATTAGAAAGGTATTTAAATTAGCTTTCGAAAACATATACTGTAAAAATTTTATATTACACTTTTATATTTTTTTTGGCAAAAATAAAGCTTTCAACTGGGAAAACACTTCAAAGGCCAAGTGTTTTTTTCAAAAAAAAAATTTTTTTAGAAGGGTATATTTAATATATGTAACATATCTAAAAACTAAAATGGCGTTTTTTTTTCTTTTTTTTTAAATTTTTTAAATTTTTTTTCACTTACGAATCGGGACTTGCGCTTAGCTATGAAATGATGTGGCACCAGCTTAATAATATGTTTTACAAAATCGTCAAAAAATGTGTCTGTAGTAGAGGAAATGGCGCTCGGAATTATAGCATTGCAACTAAAAAACAAATTTAAACG
This sequence comes from Delia radicum, assembly GCA_021234595.1. NCBI lineage: Eukaryota > Metazoa > Arthropoda > Insecta > Diptera > Anthomyiidae > Delia > Delia radicum. The sequence continues at coordinate 45,082,585 of CM037855.1, read as the reverse complement.
ACAAAAGACCTTTATCATTGGGCTTCACAAACTAATAAGACAAGATAAGCTTCCATTCTTGTATACCTTTAGATGAAACTTCACAAAAAGTAAGCAAATATTCTGAAAGTCAACAGTATGAGCTGCGCAATATTATATATTAAATCTAAAAAAATAAAAATAAAAAAAAAATTTGGGAAAAAAACACTTGGCCCAGTTTAAAGTTTTATTTTTGCCAAAAAAAAAATTTTCAGTGTAATATAAAATTTACAGTATGTATGTGTTTTCGAAAGCTAATTAAAATACCTTTCTAATGGTATTAAGATCTTTGAAATCGGTTCAGCCATTCCGTAGTAATCACAGCTTGAAAGTACATATTGTCGTAATTTTTCAAAAACTTCGATGCCTTGCCACGCCCACATATTTTCAAAAATGCAATTTCTAAATATGAGGTTGTGTTTGTATAGGTGAAATGTAGCTGTATGCAAAATTTCATCAAATTCTGAGAGGGTCGGATTAAACGCATATCGGTTTTGATATGAAATTCATCATAATCTAAATAATTTTATTCCATTATTTTATTTTTCCTGACAAAATAAGATTTGTGCTGAAAAAGAGAAAGTTTAGTTTTGCTTTTTTAGATACCAAAATAAAAAAAAATTTATGTAAACATTGCATGACTAGAAAATAATGATTTATGTAACTCCTTAATAACACAAATCTTGTTCGTCAGCGCAAAGACAATTTGATTACTAAAATTATTTTAAAATAAGTTTATTTAAATGTGTAAATTATTAATTAAATATATATTTGTACTACTAAAAAAAAAACATGCATAACTTTTTAATCCATATTATGATAATTTATAAACATTTCCATAACCATAATATGATGTTTTTAATTTATAACGATCTTTCAACCTCAGTATATTTACAAAAATAAAACAAATCAAAATCAAACCAGAAATTTTAGAAAAGCTAGAGCCTCCAAAATAGGCAGAGCTTTAACAAAAAACCTATTAAGTAATAAAAAATTTGGTTCATTTTTGTCTTCTTAGTAATCAAACACGTGGCTAGGGTGTTTTCCTAACAAGCATCATGACGTTACTAAACTTCGAAGGCCAAAAATGTTCTATTTATATAAAAAATTTTAATTTTTGCTCTTACTCAAGTAATATTTTTTACAGTTTTATTAGTTTTTTTGTTTTTATATACATCGAAATTATTTTATTGTTATTTTTAATTTATAACGAGCTTTCAACTTCCATATATTTACAAAAATAAAACAAATCAAAGATATTAGCTAGGTTGATACTAGTATTTCGATTTGGCTAAAGATCTCACCGGAACCAGAAGTTTTAGAAAAGCTAGATATATTGAGATCAAATCGAAATCATAATATGATAATCTAATTATCATATTATGATTAAGAAAAAGATAAGAGTATGGTTGTCACGACCATAGTAACATATATGTCGCAATTATAAATCCAAAAATGCTTGCCCCAACTATGTTTTTTCTTTGCGTGTATGCTTTCATTTTGTAAAATAAAAAATATTTGAATGATTTATCTTTTCTTTTAAATAAACATTTTTTAATATGTATGGAAAAATACATTTTTTGTTAGAAAATCTCATTACGAATCCAACTTTTATCAATTGTTTCGTTTTAGAAAATATCAGCATTTATTTGAAAACAAGTTTAATAGAAAATTGCCCATTTCGTCGGTTTTTATATTTTTGTTATAAAATAGAATTTTTATATTTTTGTTTAAGAATTTTTATAAACTTTATCTCCCATGAATGAACCTAAACTTTCTGTAATTTCAAAAATTTAATTGTTATTACTGCTAAATTGCCAATATCATATAAAATGTTACACTGTGCTTAAATGACAAACTGTTTGTACAGACAATTACCTTTTTTTTTTAAACAACCCAGCAAAACTTTTGTAATGGTGCGATAAAATAATGCATTAACTTTTAATTATCATTATTTTCCAACAAAAAGTAATGATTTACCGATAATGGATTACATAATGCATTACTTTGTAATGAATACTCTTTCCCTTCAGAATTATTTCGAAACATAGAGTAATGAGTTAGCACTAGTTGGTTAAGTAATACATTACTTTGTAATGTATACTCCTTACCTTCAACATTATTTTTAAACATAAAGTAATGAGTTACCAATAATTGGGATCTCATGGGTTACCTTGTAAAGATACCTCCATTACCTTTTACATGATTTTAAAACATAAAATAATGACTTACCGATCATCAATTACATAATGCACGAAATATAAACGTAAAATAATGTTTAAACTATTATTTTAAAAATTTATATTTAGATACATTACTTTGTGTTTCTTTTGTAAGCATGAGGTAAGTTATATATTTTTAACATCACAAACGAAAACTCGAAGCACAACAATTCATTTGCATTTTATGCAATCCCTTATTATATGTGACTATAGCTTAGTTGGTAGAGTTCTCGTCTAACAACCAGAGACCCATGGGTCGAATCTCAGCGCGAACACATTATTTTTTTAGTTGAAAAAAATTATTTGTATAATTTTTATATATATTTTTTTATAAATTTGTTTTTCTAAAAATCTATTTATAGACACATTACTTTTCCGAACCCGGTAACAATAAAAGTAACCAGTTACTTTACCCCCGACTACACACAGAGAAATGAAGTGCCAACCGAATTGAAAAGTGTATATTAATAGCAACAACTTATAATTTCAGTTACTACAAAGACATTTACATTCGATTTCTGAATATTTTGTTTGTTGACTCTAAAATTCAGTTGAATTAACCGAAATTTGTTGTGAAAACTGACTTTAAATTGTACCAACCGACTGAAATTCGTAATAACTGAAGTTGAGTCGTAGCAAACGAATTTGTCTTCACAAATAGCTAAATTTGTCTCTGTGTGTAGGTAATAAGTCCACCCATTTCTTTTAGGCTCATCGCCTGTAAAATTCATCAGTGAAATAAGGTGTATTGTAATACATGAAACCCTTTGGTAATGTGTGGTTTTGCTGGGAAGTCTATTTTAAATCAATTTAGAGACTGTTGACACTAGAGATTGTATATTGAAAATGACTAATTGAGTTAATGTCTGGTATAGAACTTCATAATGAATGAACAAAATATGTTTAAACAAATAATTTTATAAATTTAATTAAATTGTTTAAACTAAAAATAACACTAATGACATTTTGCACACTCTTTTTAATGCAATTGAAATGTAATTTCAAGAATTTTGTCAGTAAAATCAAATGAAATCAAATAAATGCTGTAAATTCATGTAAATTCATGTAATGTTACACTGATAATAATCCATGCGTAAAAATACAAAAAAAAAAAAATGTCAAAATAACAAAAAGTTTCGTAAAATGCACGAAAATTTGTTTATTTTACAAAAAAATTCGGTGTTTTGTTATTTTTACGCCTGGATTCTTATGAGTGTACGTTTCCACGGAAAGTGTTTTGAAGTTATTTTGAAATAAAAGATGTTTTGTTCATGTATTCCCATACATTTTTTTCACCAAAACACATTTTTTGCTCAAAACACGTAAGTGGAAACATAGTATAAGGCCCGATTACTGAATATTTCGTTAATATTTAACGCATACACTTAAAGAAAAAATTTAGTAAACATTTTTGCTAAAACTACTTAAAATTAGTTCAAAATGACGGTGCAGGTATAACTGCTGAAATTAGCAGATTTAGTAAGATAAATATAGCAAAAATAAGTCTTTTAAATATACAAAATCTTTATTATATATAAGCAAAATTTTAGTTAATTGGAAGTAACGAATTAATCTGCTAAATTCAGCAAAGAAATTGCTAAATATTTCTAGACAATAAAAAATTCACAAAAAATTTAAAATTTTCCAAGTTTTTTTAGATTTTACTTTGCATGCAAATAAAAATCTGCCCTGAAATCATTAGGCCACAATTTTTTTAGCAAATATTTATGTTGATTTTTAGCAAAATTAACTGTTATTTAAATTCAACTAAATTTTATTTTATTGATATTACAGTTTTGGTTTGCTGTTTTTTTTTTTGTCTACAAATATTTAGCAAAAGTTTTTGCTAGTTTTAGCAAAGTAAATTGCTATTTTCAATTAACCAAAAGTCAACTCGAATATAACTTAAACCTTGTAAATTTAACAGTTTTATTTTGTAAATGTAAATGTCTTGCTAATATTTAGCAAAAAATAAAATCTGCTAATTTCAGCAGTTTTATTTTTTAAATAGCTTTTTCTGCTATTTTTACAGGTTTATTTCTATGAGTGTAATTGTGCCTATTTATATCAAATGTAACAATTAGATTTGATTAGATAGGGACAGAACTCGAATTTAATTAAATTGTATCTAATCTTATTCAAAACTATAAATTTTGTGGGGATTTTTAATCTCAAAATATCTAATTTGATCCACCAAAATTTACATATCTTTTTTGGATTTATATCTTAACCCAATTATATCTTAACCTTTTCACTACCCTTAAACACTAGAGTGTACACATTTTTAAATAAATATAAAAATTTTGTCAATGCCATAAAACTTTATGTTTTTGTTTAAATATGTTCATTACGATATTGGCCATTGAAAAAAATCATAATATGAATAATCTGTCTATTAGGGCAATATTGTCTTGATATTTGTTAAGAAAGTCCGATTTTTTTAATGAACCTTTATCCTTGAAAAAAACGGGAGTTTGGTGTATCTCGTAAACTAAGAAAGCTAGAATCTAGAAATCTAATAATCAGAAAAAAATCAAATAAAGCTTTTTGGTTATTCGAATGTTTTAGGGCTAAAAATGAGCTAATTTTCGGGCTCGTTTTTGGTTGTGTAAGTGGGGAGGGAAGCATACACGTAAAACTTTTTCTTTATAATTTAAGGACACTCAACATCAATCTGAAGTCAAAATAGAAATATATCCACAAACAAAAAGTCGGTATTGAAAGGGCTGATTAGCCCCATAGAATAATTTGGAATCTATCAGGATCTTAACTAAATAAAGGGTCCGCCATCTAACGTTTTTTTTTTCAACTAGTGCTTATTTCGTGAATGGTAACACTTAGCTCATGTCTGATTTGACACATAATTAGTTTTATCCTTCCGCTTAACGAATATGGTTGTGTATACGCTTGAACAACGCTGGGAAATATTGCGACATTACTTTGAAAATCATGGTAATGTTGCAGAATATGTGCGAAAATTTTTGCCAAAAAATCATCTTTTCAGATGAAGCTCATTTTGATCTTGGCGGGTATGTAAACAAGCAAAATTGTCGCATTTGGGGCACAGAAAACCCGCACGCATACATTGAAAAGCCGATACACCCAAAACGAGTCACTGTTTGGTGCGGATTTTGGTCCAGAGGCATAATTGGGCCATTTTTCTTCGAAAATGAGCAAAGAGTGGCCGTTACAGTCAATGGCGATCGTTATCGGGCCATGTTGAACGAATTTTTGTTCACAAAAATTGAAGAGGAGGATGTTGGCAACATTTGGTTTCAACAGGACGGCGCCACGTGCCACACAGCCGAAGCTACACTCGATGTTTTGTGCCCTGTTTTTGAAGATCGCATTATCAGCCGCAGAGCTGATGTCGTTTGGCCACCTCGGAGCTGCGATTTGACACCGTTGGACTATTATTTGTGGGGTGCCGTCAAAGATAAGTATTACGCCAACAAGATAGAGACAATTGACGCTTTAAAGGACAATATTCGTGAAGCCATTGGTGAAATACAGCTGCACACAATCGATAATGTGCTTAAAAATTGGACCGATCGTGTAGGCTACTGCATGGCCAGCCGAGGCAGCCATTTAAATGAAATTATTTCCTTTATAAACCGGAAGGATTGTACTTTCAAATAAAAAAGAAATTTGAGAAAATATTCAGTAGTTTTTTTTTCAAAGCATTTTCAAAAAAAAAAAAGTTATTTGGCGGAGCCTATAATTGAATCCCACAATTTTGAGATAAATTTTGATCCAATTCAATCCACACTGTACAAATATCAGAAAAAAGTACTAAAAATTAGTTAAAAATCACATTGCAGAAAATACTGCTAAACTATCTGTTTTTTTTTTGCTAAATATTAGTAAAATAGGAACAGAAAAAATAAAACTATTAAATTTACAAAATTTTAGTAATATTTGAGTTGAGTTTTGGTTAATTGAAAATAGAAATTTATTTTATCAAAGCGTTTTTTGCTAAATATTAGTAAAATAGGTGCGTCATTTTGACATACTAACTGTGTAATTACGCAGTGTAAAGAGTCATTCAAGAGGAGTTATATAGTAAGAAAAAATTTATTTTATCAAAGCGTTTTTATGCAAAATTCGCGGTTTGTCAAAAATTTTACATGGCACCATAGATTTTCAACATGACCTCAAGGGTAGCTTTTAGTATGATATGTATATACATTTCAAAAGTATGTTTCCAAATTTTCAGCTTAAAATGGGTTATATTTGCAAAAGATTTCCTAACAAAAACCTCCGTTTTGGTACATATTTGTCACAAAAGTACACTCAGAAAAATAAGTTAGTAGAAAGTTAGTAAAACGTCTTGTAAATCAATTATACTATTTCTCACCAAATTTTTTGCTGAAATTGTGGTTGCAGCTACAATTTTAGTGATATTTTTTTTTTTTTTTTTATTAATTAATTATATACTATTAACCTAACAAATTATATATTATTACCCTAACCGAGCACTAGCTACTATGGCCTTCGGCGCGTTGTAGCGAAAACAGACCAGTGCCTCTGGTGGGAATCGAACCTACGACCCCCGCACTGATAAGCCAGCACGCTAACAACTAGCCTACCGGGCGCACTTTAGTGATACATATGTAGCACTGCTTTACGAATTTATTTTGGTAAAAAATTGTACTGAGAACCACATTACTAGTGCGGACAACAACCATATTGAAAGATATACGCAGAATTAAGTAATCTATATTTTATATATTACTTTACGTTTATATTTCCTGCATTATGTAACTGATGATTGGTAAGTCAATATTTTAAGGTTTAAAATAATGCAAATGGTAATAATGTATTATTACAAGGTAATCCATGAGTGTTCCATTATTGGTTACGCATTACTTTGTGTTTCAGAATAATGTTGAAGGTAAGAAACATACATTACAATGTAATGCATTATGTAATCAACTATTGGTAATTCATTACTCTATGTGCCGAAATAATGCTGAAGGTAAGGAGTAATGATTACAAAGTAATGTATTATGTAACCCATTATCGGTAACTCATAAATTTTTGTTGGAAAATTATGATGCAGTTATGGTTTATACTTTACAAGGTAATGAATTACTTTATCGCACCCATTACCAAAGTTTTTCTGGGCACGCTATCACTTAAGCAGTAAATTCCAATTATATAATTTCTACGGCAAAGCCTGTATGACACCTGCTTTTTTGCAGCAACTTTACCAGGTTTTTTTCTGCCAAAAACTTTAAATTTTTTTACATTGCGTTTTGATTTTGAAAACTTTTTATAGAAAAATCCTGGTAAATCTTCAGCAAAAAAGTAGGTGTTATATAGGCTTATCTTAAATATGATCTTAACAGCTCGATATAAAGGTTGTTTTTTATAGATGTATAGCACTTTGAAATTGAATAAAACAAAGATGAATTTTTTAAATTGACAAGAAATTTATTTTATTCGAAAGATAACCTTTTGGCATTATAATTTTAATATGACGTTTGGAATATGACCGCCACGGCTGGCTCGGACGTAGTTTAATTTGGAAGTCCAATTTTCGATGACTTTTTCCAACATTTGTGGCCGTATATTGGCAATAGCGAGGCAAATGTTGTCCTCCAAGTATTCAATCGTTTCTGCCTTATTAAGGAAGACTAGTGACTTCAAATATATGCGGTTACCAAACGTTTCGTTCAATAAATCAATTGTGTCACGAGCTGTGTGACATGTTGCGCCGTCTTGATGAAATTGATGAACGAAAAAGTCAGTCATCATGGCTTTCTAGCGGTCACCATTGACTGTAACGTTCTGACCAGCATCGTTTTTAAAGAAGTACGTACCAATGATTCCACCAGCCCATAAAGCACACCAAGCAGTTAATTTTTCTGGATGTAACGGTGTCTCAACATACACTTGAGGATTATTATCACTCCAAATACGGCTTTGTTTATTAACGTATCCAAGCTAACCAAAAGTGAGCTTTATCGCTAAACCAAATTCGCAAAATTCGTGCGCGATACGTATTTCGAACAGAACCACGATTGTTCCGGCGTCAGTCTATTCTTGTTGAAATGCCAAACCAAACTAAACATATACTATACTATAGTCTAAAGTAATTGCATTTTAGAATTGGTATTGTTGTAGTATTTAAATTTAAATTCATAAAATTTAGAGATTATACGGTAAAATACTTTAATTGTTTTTGTATTTTTAAAATTATTTTTTTTCGTTATTCGTTCGATTAATCGATTAATTTTTAAAAGTTAGTCGTTTGATCGTTCGATCAAAAATTGTTTGATCGTTTATTCGAACAAAACAAAAAGCCGAATTGCAACCCTATTTGTAAGCTATATACATGGTGGACGTATAAAAAAAATTTAGTAAAACCAAATTTAATGCATATACCTGTTTTATTTGAAATGTCTTGAAAAGCCTCATAGATAGTTATGGTAAAGCGTTTTTCCTGCATTCAAAAAAAAAAAAAAATAAAACTAGAATGTTTGTTTTTCACTTCACGCAAAATTTTGTCTAGTTGTGACTTTATCTTCTTTTTGTTGGTTTCAAAACATAATTTTCTATGTTGTGTATATTTTTCGGGGTAATTTATGTTATCAATATGTTCAAATCAAATATTCAAATCATACCAACTAAATAAAATATTTACATACTTGCCATATGTATACCAAAATAAAGAAAAAACATATGAAAATATATGTAACTACAAACAAATAGAATACTTGAACAATACGTTGGCAATTATTTGTAAGGATAATTTAGCAAACTGTGCTATTTAAACATCAAAAAATTATTAATAAATATATTTAAAGACTTTAAAATTGGATATTAATTTAAGATATGGATATAAATTTAAGATATGCCAGTGTTAGAATCTTAAATATCCACATTTTCAAATAAGTGTCTTTCTAATGTACTTATAAGTTGGAATTTATAAGTGTTGATTTTTCTAAAACACTTACATTTGTACCCTATTTCCAGTGGCAATTGCTAACAATGGCATAACATTTGACTATATACAGCAAAAATGTTTTGATTGTATGTAAGTTTTCTCTCTCTCTCTCAATTTTAAGAAATGCTGATAAAGCTATTTTTATGTAAATACTCCTACTTGTACAATTGTGTGAGTGTTACATTTATTTCGAACTTTTTATCTATTACTACTTGTATTGATGATAGTGATAATAATCATAAAAATTTCTTAAACAATCGAAACTTTATGAAAATTATTGTAACTAATGAACACTTATTGAAAGAAAATGTTGCTTATGTAGATAATAATCAAATACGGAAGCAGAAAATCTTAATGGCATGAAGAAGACGTATAAGTAATATTTTTACGAAATAATATAACTCATACCCTTAAGTGGGTTGCATAAATTGTTCGTATTAGAGAGATTTTAAAAATAATCGCAGTGTAGAAACGGAAAAAAAAAAATTAGTCAAGTCAACAAAAAATTAGTCAAGACAACAAAAAATTTGGCTGAGTCAGCAAAATTTTAGTCAGGAGGGTGTTTGCAAAGAAAACTTCTAAACTCAGCTGATTTTTACCAACAAAATTAGTAGGTTCAGCTAAAGTTTTGCAAACACTTAGTGGATTAGAAATTAAAAAACCCTTCCTAAAAATTAATAAAATTTTTGCTGAATATTAGTAGACTAAAAAAAACTTCAAAAATTTGTAAAAAAAATATACTTTAGTTAATATATTTGCTGAAAATCATAAAACATATTTTTTGTGATTCTTTTAAAAATAATTTACAATACGTTACAAAATGTAAAAATGTTCGTAATCCCAAATTGATGACATGAATTAATGTAATATCTAAAAAAACAGAAATAATTATATATAACATAAACAAAATTATCTTTCAACTACTTATATCAATGGTTGTCTAAATGATGCTATCTTTTAAAGGAATGCAAATGCCGCAGATAATTATAGAAACGAAACGAAAAAGTAACAATTAGAAAAAGGAAACATAAAAATCTACCTAAAATCTGTGTCTTTGTCTTTCGCTTTAGTCTGTCTAACTGCTGTATATTTGTTTGCAATTTGACCACACTGGATTATTATTAGTTTACAAATACACATTTAATCTTTATTAAATTTAAATATTTTGTTTTGTCTTTTATTTAATTAATAGACAATTACTTTCACAAGCCGGTGACGACGCAAAATTTAAGTTCTTTTAATCCACAATTTTTTATGTATGAAAAATAGATACAAAAATCTTCCATGGTTGAGTTTTTATATGTCTTACACGTACTTTTGTACTTTTTAGTATCATATTCCTCGTCACTACTACATTTTGACATGCCGCGACATCTAATTCATTCAGCGTTTATGTTTAAATCTGGTTGATGTTCTAATTGATGTTCTAATTAGAAAAAAATTTGCTGAAAAATACTATACCTGATTTACAAGACGTTTTAATAACTTTTCTACTAGCAAAAAGCGTGTATTATATATCTACCAAAGGTAGAGGGTGCACATAACAAACAAGTTTTCAAGTCTTTAACTTCGAGATCATATATTAGTTCTCATTTAGTGAGAAAACTAGTTTATATGGATGTTTGATGTTTTGCATGGGATTGTCACTTCTTTCAAAACTTTTCTGATAATGGGAACCTAGAAAATTCCCGAAATAGATCTATCAACACATTCCTGAAAGTGGTCAATTAATAAATTTGAAAACAAAAACTCTATAGATTATTTGTTAGGACAATATCATAATAAAGAAATATAGAGTATGGCCTCAAACTTGAATAATTTTCGTTTTCGTTGCACAAATAAAGGTCGAAAAAACATAATTTTTATTTTTAATAAAAATTATATCAAACTTGTATAAAAGACAAAGTACGGTCTTGTTTACTCCCCTTTTACATCTTGTTTTTAAACAAAACAAAACAAGTGTGAAAATAAAAAGGAGAAAAAATCAAAAAGCGTGTATTATATATCTACCAAAGGTAGAGGGTGCACATAACAAACAAGTTTTCAATTTATTTTTGATCAATGGTGATAATCTTTAACTTCGAGCTCATATATTAGTTCTCATTTAGTGAGAGAACTAGTTTATATGAATGTTTGATGTTTTGCACGGTATTGTCACTTCCCGAAATATATCTATCAACACATTCCTGAAAGTGGTCAATTAATAAATTTGAAAACAAAAATCCTATAGATTATTTGTTAGGACAATATCCTAATAAAGAAATATGGAGTATGGCCTCGAACTTGAATAATTTTTATTTTCATTGATGAAATTGTTACATTGGACGAAGGGCCACTACGAAGGGGCACTATTAGATCTCGCATCTACATTCTTTCCGACAGTCAGGCGGCATTAAGGGCTTTAATGTCCTATGAGGTGTCATCTGGTCTGGTCATGGAATGCATTCTGGCTCTTAACCGACTTGGCAGGCCCAACTCGCTTACCTTAGGGTGGGTTCCTGGTCACGAGGGGCATGAGGGCAACGAGAGGGCAGATTGTCTTGCTAATTGCGGGGCCCGAAGGCCCTTTATTGGCCCTGAACCATTCTGTGGTATACCTTTGGGGTATGTTAGGGAGAAGCTCGGGTCGTGGAGGGAGTCAGAATTCTCTCTCTATTGGGAAAACTCTCTTGGCCAACGACAGGCTAAGAGATTAATTTCTTTTTCCAGTGCAGGATCGAGGAGACTCTTGTCCCTCGGGAGGGGTGACTTGAGAACCCTGGTGTCTTACCTGACTGGACACTGCAATCTCAGATACCACCTGCGCAAAAGGGGTCTTTCGGACACGGATGAGTGTAGGTTTTGCGAACTGGTAGTTGAGACATCAGAGCATGTTCTTTGCGAATGTCCGAGGCTATGTGAAAGGCGTGCCAAGTTTCTTGGCAATCGCTTTGTCTCCCCTTCGGACATTATGAAGATTTTGCATAATAGGATTATTGGCTTTATAGGTAGCTTGAATCTTTAGGGTAACTTTAGGCAGAACAAAAGACCTAAGTTGGTCGCGGTGCATAGTGCCATATAATCTAATCTACATTGGACGATAATTGATTAAACTTATTCCTGATTTTCTCTGGGTGCAGTGAATCCCTTTGTGCGCTACTTACAAGCTCAATTACTTGGCAATGTCCGCTTTTTCTGGCAAGTTACACTAGGAGAAAGAGAAGACTAAAAACAGGAGGGTTAAAAATAAACATAGTAATTTTGTTTAGTGTATAAAAATCTGCATTAAAACATGCAAAACTTTAATACAAAATTTGCAGAAAATCTGGTTCATATGTGAAAAAAGTGGGGACGCCTTAAAGTCAGCGTGACTGAAATATTAATGGTCAATAGTCGGTACTCTTACTTTCGGTTTTAGGTGTGAATGTTGTGGCGCTGTGTTATTTAAACTTTTCATATTTATTACACATTTGTTAAAAACCCCCAACGTTGAGCAGCGACTAAACGCGAACTATAACGAATTTTGGAAACCCAATAAATACGTAACCACCATAACAACTACACTCTTAGAAATAAACCTGTAAAAATATGAAAAAAAGCTACACACAGAGAAAGGTTTTTCTATTTGCCAACTGAAATTCGGTTACAACGACTCAAATTCGGATATTATGAATTTCAATCGGTAGGTACAACTGAACATTAGTTTTCACAACAAAGTTCGGTTAATTCAACTGACTTTTTGTTGCAAAACCCAAAATTTTCAGAAATCTAATGTAAATATCGTTGTACTAACTAAATTTAAAAGCTGTTACTAATAAAATACACTTTTCAATTCGGTTGGCACTTTATTTCTCTGTGTGTACTAAAAATTAGTTAAAAATTATCTTGCAGAAAAAACTGCTAAAATTAGAAGATTTTTTTACTCAACATTAGTAATATAAGAAGCAAAAAAAATCTGTTGAATTTACAAATATTTAGTTATATTTGAGCTACATTTTAGTTAATTGAAAGTAACAAAATAATCGGCTAAAATCAGCAAAAACATTTACAAAATATTAGTACACTGATAGAATTATCCTTCATGATATTAATGAAACAAAGTCATAGATTTTTTTTTCGTAGATTCAATGAATAATTTCATTATATCCAAGAAATTTTTTTAATATTAAGAAATTTTTCAGAAACTTTTTATCATAACATTTCATAGTTTCTTAAAACAGAAATTCATGCGATTTCGTAAATTATCTCTTCATAAATTTAATGAAAATTTTCTTTAGAGCTATGAAATTATTTCAAAGACTAAATTTTTTATTTTTTTTATAAAACTTCATAATTTCATTAGATTTCATATATTTTAAGCATTAGTTTTAAGATTTAATTCTCAAGTGTTTAACCCATTCCTGCCTAATGGGTATTTAAATACCCAAAAAGGAGCCATCTTAAAAAAATTATAGCTAAAGAGTTGCATCAAATTGATTTTTACAGGTAGGTGGAGAAAGGATTAAAATACTTTAGGAAAATGTTGGTGTAAAATTGGGGGTTGGTAATTATCTGTTCAAATGTCTGCAAATTTACATATTCTGAAAAATTAAAAGAAAGAATTGAAATTACCTCTGAAAAATTGGAGAAGCGACACATCGGAAAACTTTATTGTTGGCTAGATTAGATTAGATTATAGTGGCACTATGCACCGCGACCAGAAATTGGTATTTTGTACTGCCAGCGAATACACCCTATAGGTTCAGGCTCCCTACGAAGCCAATTATCCTACCAGGGGAACAGTTCCAAACGTCCGATGGCGTAATAGTGTTAGATATTTTTTAAAGTGCTAAAAATGTGTAGCTGGGTAGGACCACTCACTTGGGCTACAGGTATGATTTCATGACATGACCATTAAAATACGTATTTTACAGTTTTATGAAGTACCCTTGCTTGAAATATCGATTATTTTCAAGTAAAAAAGCATAACAAAATAAAAGAGCATAACAAAATAATTTAATTAAAAAGCCACAGAGGAATTATTTTATATCAGTGGTTAATTCATAAGTCCCAAGTATGGAAAATCGAAAAGAAAATTATATCAAATAACTTCCAAAACCTTAAGTAAAGAATGTATGAAATTTCATCGATATTGGACAATGGAATCGGGGGTCAGGCATTAATGGGTTAACATATTTTATAAAGTGGATTATTGTTTCACTGTAGCCTTTTATTAATTTTGGACTCTTATGAAATCGTTTTCAGATGAAGCGGCTTATTGGCTTAGTTCCAATGAATTCTTCAAGTCATTCATGAAGAGTTTTATTAATTCAAAGAACTTCTTAATATTACAAAATTTTATGAAACTGTTTCATAAATTCTATAAACGCTTCATTGCCAGAAGGGTTCATTAGCTTCATGAAAATTTTCAATAATTTTACAAACATTTCATAAACATTAACTTTAATGAAGCGTATTTCATAGATTCTATGAAAAGTTTCAATGGACGAGTTCCAGTGACAATTTTCATTAAAGCTTTAAAGAAATTCATTACTGAAGTGAAGATAATTCTCTCAGTGTAGACAAAAAAATCATTAAAAATTTTAAAAATTTAGAGTATTTTTTTTAGTTTTTTTTTTAATGTGAATAAACGTCTGCCCTTATAAAATCAACAATCTAAAAAATTTTAGCAAAAATTTCTGTTGATTTTAGCAAAACAAACTGTTATCTACATTCTACTAAATTTGAGGTAAGTAAATATAGCAAACATTTTGTTAATATTACAGATTTTGTTTGCTATTATGAGTTTACAAATATTTAGTAAAAGTTTTGCTAATTTTACAGAGTAAAATGCTATTTTCAATTAACTAAAATTAACATCGAATATAACTGAAATTCGTAAAGTTAACAGATTTATTTTTGCTGTTCTAATTATATTAATATTTAGCAAAAAATCTACTAAATTTAGCAGTTTTTTCTGCAAGGTAATTTTTAATTAATTTTTAGTAGTTTTTTTTGGTTTATTTCTATGAGTGTAAAAGGATATTTTTACTAAGTTTCAGAAGAGGTAAAGTTGAAAATGTCCTTGTTTTGTGCTCATTATTTATAAAATGTCCCGTTGATGATAAACAAATACAGACGCACAGTGGCTGAAAATCATTTTTCATTGGCCAAAATTCTGTAACTTTTGAACCGATCAAAATATTTTAGTAATTTTTTTTAAAGGACAGGTAATTAGTTGAACTTGGTCCAGTTTTAATTTGGTTGTATATATTTTTGCAGTTTCCTTAGCATAATTTCCAAATTTTCTAGAGTCAATTTGTTCATTGCACGTAAGTACTTCTGGGATTATTTTTAAATCTCAAAATAAGGTTTAAAGCCACTCCTGTTATTTCAGATGCTGTTTTTGGATCTGAAAATAATCTTCTTGCAGTATTGCCATCATTTATATTGCCTGACCCTTGTTTTGGCAGATCTATTATCAATCCAAATTTGCGATATTCATCTTGAACATGTTTCTTTTTTGAACTTCTTAACTCCTTGTTGGTTTCATTGTTTCTTATTGTTCCTGAAGATCTGAAATCCAAATCATAACTGATTTTAAGTATGTGTTCCATAAATCGTATTCTTGCATCTAGCGGTGATAATCCATATTCACATGCATCAGTATTACATAATGATTTTGTCGGGACTTGGTTTAATTGACTTGATGTTGCTTGGCATATGATGCAGCCTTCGTATTAGTCAAAGCCTGTCCAACTTTTCCATATATCATTGTTAGCTTTAAATCGTAGCTTACTTCAATTTGCTCTCCATTTAACTGTAATTGTAATGGCTGTAGTGTTTTGATTTGGTCGTTGATAGTTTTAACTTCTTTGTTAATGGCATCATGAGTTTCTTTTTTGAATCCAAATTTGATTGGCCTGCAGTATTTCGTAGAAGATGGTGTCTCATAAGAAAAGGGTTAATATCCAGGGTTAAAAACCCAGTGTGTGTTCTTTATTACTTTACTTAGTGCATTGCTAGGTAAGAAAAATGGTATAAAAAGAATTAATAAAAAACCCAAGTTAGAAATGAATTACCTCCTCCGTGTATTTTCATTCTTACTTACAAATATATCAAAAATGTGGTGTATTTTGTAAGCAGATATTATTAGTGGTAATATAAAAAATAATGACTATTTGATGCTATAAAAGACCTAAAGCACAAATTTAACACACAATTGTTTACTTATAGGGCTGGTTACCGTCATTTGAATTTTTTTTGAGATATTTCATTAAAACGAAAAAAGTGTTCCACCGGCGGGTCGTGGTGGGTGCAAAAGTATATATAGGGTTAAAGAGGACACTTTCACCTTTCTCCGGATGGTATACGTTTCTTGCCAACTTGTTTCCATTAGAAGTTCTATTCCACTGAAATTGAAATTTGACAAAAATATAGTAGTTTAATAAATATTTCAGGACACCCTAATAATAAACGCTAGTGCTGTGACCACTTACAACAACTAAAGACTACAATCCTACCAACCTTATAAAGGTTGGTACGATTTATCATTATCGATGATAACTTGCTAGTAGTAACCATTTATTTTTGATAAAAAAAAACAAAAAAATCACCTTTTTCTGAAATTAAAAAAACAGTATGACAGCATGCGATGCCCACAATTAGCAATAGTTTGACTTAATTTTTTGGCTACCTTAATTTGGACATACTAGCTACAAAATGACGTTAAAATTTAAAAAATCGGTGACAAAAGAAAATTGTACTTTTGACCAGTGAAATCAAATTTTCAGCCACTGTGAGATGTAGAAAAACTTAATGACATGGAAACAAAAAACGTATAAGTAATATTAGTACGAAATAATATTACTCATACGCTTAAGTGGGCTGTATAAATTTTTCATATGAATTGTTTTACATCTGTACAGAACTGTTTATGTAAAATTTAATTTTCTTTAAAAAATTTTAAAAGAAATAATATTCACTGTTTTATTTTTGTTTTGTAACAACATTTTAATTAGTTGTTTAGTTAATTTAAAAATGTTAATTATCATCGCCATAGCCAAACATTAATTGCTGGCATTACCATAAATCCTTCATAATTAGCTTAAACTAATTATTCCGTTCAATTAGTAAGCATCCATAACGGTTTTTGAGACCTTTTAACTTAACCCTCACATTTAAAATTTTATGCTGACAACATAACAACAAAAATTAGCAGCAACAACAACATTTTAACAAATAATAACATTTTAAGAAAGGTAATACAAAAAAAAAAAAACAACAACGTCGATCCGCCAAAAACAAACCCCTCCATTTCATTAAGTCTCAAATTATATTACTGCCACATTTACACGTTAAAGATGAAATCGAAATTCCGTGTTTTTTTATGTTCAAAACATAAACTCGCATCATTTACTTCATTCTTTAGCTAACAGCTAAACAAGCCTAGTGAAATGTTTATAATTGCTTTCAATTTTCGGTTAAATTACACCGGTCGACACGATTTTTAGCACTGACATCTAAATGTCAAATTTTGTATTCTTTTATGTTATTAAAAAAAGGGAAAGATATTATATTTTGTCAAAGTTTGCGATTGATCTAAATGTTACCTGCACTCAAAAAAAAAAAAAGTTTGTAAAATCAGCAAAAAATTTTGCTGAGTCAGCAAAATTTTAGTCAGGATGGTGCTTGCAAAAAAATTGCTAATGTCAGCAAAATTAATAGATTCAGCAAAAGTTTTGCTAACACTTAGTGGATTAGAAATACAAAAGCCTTGCTAAAAATTAATAAACTTTTTGCTGAATTTTAGTAGACTGAAAAAAACGCAAAAAATTTGTAGAAAAATTGTAATTTAGTTAATTTATTTGCTGAAAATCATGAAACATATTTTTGTGATTCTTTTAAAAATAACTTACAACAATTACGACATATAAAAATTTTCATTTTCCCACATTGACGACATGAATTAATTTAATATCTGAAAATATATAGAAATAAATATATATAACATAACAAAAATTTTCTTTCAACTACTTACATCAATGGTTGTCTAAATTATGCTATCTTTTAAAGGACGCAACTGCCCAAGATAATTATAGAAGCGAAACGAAAAAATTAATCAAAAACAAACGAAACGAAAAAAAACAACCCGTTTTTTGCAATACGAAAAAGGAACCATAAAAATCTACCTAAGATGTGTGTCTTTGTCTTTAGCTTTACTCTGTCTACATGTCTGTATATGTTTGTTTGCAATTTGACCACACTAGATTATTAATCTATAAACATTTAGCTTAGAAACACATAGTAAATTTAAATATTTTATTTTGTCTTTTATTTAATTAATATACAATTATTTTTACAAGCCGGTGACAATGCAAAATTTAAGTTGTTTTAATCCTAAATTTTGTTTTATGTATGAAAAACAGATACAAAAATCTTCCATGGTTGATTTTTTTATATGTCTTATTAGAGTTGTACTTTTTAGTATCATTTTCCTCTTCTCTACTACATCTTGACATGCCGCGTCATCTACTTTATTCTGCGTATATCTTCCAATCTGGTTGTCGTCCACACTATTAATGTGCTTATCAACACAATTTTTTTAGCAAAATTAATTAGTATAATATTAGTAAAGCATTAGTATAAAATGGTTAAGTGCTGAATAAGTATAAAAAAATTTTAGCTGAAAACACGATTTTAGCAAAAAATTTGCTAAAAAATAGTATACCTGATTTACAAGACGTTCTACTAACTTTTCTACTAACTTATTTTTTTGAGTGTACTGCTGATCATAAAATTTCCAAAACTCATATATACACGTCAAACATTAAAAGCAAACTTTAGAAGCTGTTGTGGTGTTTTTCAATGTCTATTTAGAATCAGAATTTCTGCGTTAAAACAGAAAGGCTAGAAAACAATTTTTTTTTTGTTGCCTGGTGTTATATACGTTTCCCAAAGCATTTAATGTAAAATTTGTGGTGGGGTAGTGTTGGTAATGACGTATGTCTGCTTTGACTGACTGAAAAGGTATTTGCGTTGTTAGTTACAGCACGAGCTTGTTTAAAATGTTAGAATATAGAAAATTATGTCATAATGTACCAATATAACTTGTCTTTAACCCTCTAATGCCTGAGGCTAACATTAAATTTTCAGGCTGTATTTTAAAAATTTACAACTTTAAATGAACTAATTAAAATTATTTCGATAGAGAACATAATTTGCTAAACTTTTAGTCAACAATCTTTTCATTTATAGCGTACGGTTAGGAACCAAGAAAGAGTCACAGAGAAAATTTTTAAAACTCAAGTTTTTATATATATTCTATACAATTTAATGTTTCAATATAAATATTTATATAGTCATATAAACATTTATAAACATTTATGTTAATGCATAAATACAGGGTGGCCCAAAAATACCGAAGGAATGTGAATTCCTTATAACTTTTTTATTATAATTTTTTTTTTTATTATTTCTTTTCATTATTTTAAAAAGAAGACTTGGAGAATTTAAAATTGAGCAACGTGCCCAGCAAAAATTTTTTTAAAAGGTGCGATAAAGTAATGCATTACGTTGTAATGTGTACTCCTTACCTGTATCATTATTTTCCAACAAGAAGTAATGAGTTACCGATAATTGAACACTCATAGATTACCTAGTAATGAGACCTCATTACATTTTACATTACTTCAAAACATAAAATAATGACTTACCGATCATCAATCACATAATGCATGAATTCTAAACATAAAGTAATTATTAATATATATTTTTGAAAATCTATTTATAGACACATTACTTTGTAATTTTTTGTAAGCATGAGGGTAAGGTGTATATTTTTGATATCACGAACGAAAACACGAAGCACAACAATTCATTTACATTTTAAGCAACCATATATTATATGTATCGATATCTCAGTTGGTAGAGTTCTCGCATAACTAATTGTTAACAACCAGAGACCCCAGGTTCGAATCCCAGCATGACCATGTTATTTATTTAATAAAAAAAAAATTATTTATTTAATTAAAAAAAAATATCTGTAAAAAAAATGTTTTATGCATTTTTTATGAAAATCTATTTATAGACACATTACTTTTTCCCACCATGTAACCATATAAGTAACCAGTTACTTTACCCCCTACAAGGTTATGAGTCCACCCATTACTTTTAGGCTCATCGCCTGTAAAATTCATCAGTGAAGTAAGGTGTAATGTAATGCGTGAAGCCCTATGGCGATACATTACTTTACCCATTATTTGGTAATGTGTGGTTTTGCTGGGTGCCCAAATTGTTGAACTTTATTTCTCAAATCAACGGTCCATTTTTTTGACTCAACGTGCATATCGTCTTTATTTTAATGTGTGGGTTGGACCCTCAGAGTCGACAATAAACAAAAGTGGCACAAACTTTCAAAAGTTAAGAAAATAAATTACTCATATTAGGTTGACTAATATGCAGTAGGGCTCGGAAGTTCATGTAAATACATGGTTGTTGTCGTTAGCTGGATGAAATAGTTAAACAAATATCTTGGCGAATCAGCAAATTTGCAACAAAATGACATCGATTTGTTATTGCATATTTTTGCATATGTTGTTATATACATTACATATTTTGGAATAAATGTATATTTTTAATGCATATTGGCAATTTTTGTTACATAGTTTGCTATAAGAGCATATGTTTGTGCAAATTTAAATGTAACTGACACTAATAGAAAACATATGATTTTCTATTGTTGATTTACTTGAATAAACGTCACTACATTGCTAGGTCTGTCAAAAAAACAGAGTAGTATTTGGAAGATGACAAAGCCAATTGTGACAATTTTTTGTTGTTGTTTTTGTTTTTTTTTGATATTTTAAGTTTTGAATCTCGCTCCTAGACGAGGACAAGAAATTCTCATTAAGTTTGTGATTTAACATAACAAATATCTCTAGAAATTATAATAACAAAGTCCCCTGAAGATTTCCTTAGGCAGGAATGAAATCCGGATAGGGACACGCCTACATCAGATTGCTTTTCACAATTTGTTAAATAAGTTTTGGGACTTTAGCACATTTAATTACTATAAATGCAATTAATGTTTATCCCGATGAAAATAAATTTAAATAACAAATATGCAGGTGCTTGTGCAAATTTAAATGTAACTGACACTAATAGAAAACATATGATTTTCTATTGTTGATTTACTTGAATAAACGTCACTGCATTGCTAGGTCTGTCAAAAAAACAGAGTAGTATTTGGAAGATGACAAAGCCAATTGTGACAATTTTTTGTTGTTGTTTTTGTTTTTTTTTTGATATTTTAAGTTTTGAATCTCGCTCCTAGACGAGGACAAGAAATTCTCATTGAGTTTGTGATTTAACATAACAAATATCTCTAGAAATTATAATAACAAAGTCCCCTGAAGATTTCCTTAGGCAGGAATGAAATCCGGATAGGGACACGCCTACATCAGATTGCTTTTCACAATTTGTTAAATAAGTTTTGGGACTTTAGCACATTTAATTACTATAAATGCAATTAATGTTTATCCCGATGAAAATAAATTTAAA
Organism: Delia radicum; assembly: GCA_021234595.1. Lineage (NCBI taxonomy): Eukaryota > Metazoa > Arthropoda > Insecta > Diptera > Anthomyiidae > Delia > Delia radicum. Next base: position 45,060,874 of record CM037855.1, on the reverse strand, counting down.
TAACAAATATGCAGGTGCTTGTGCAAATTTAAATGTAACTGACACTAATAGAAAACATATGATTTTCTATTGTTGATTTACTTGAATAAACGTCACTACATTGCTAGGTCTGTCAAAAAAACAGAGTAGTATTTGGAAGATGACAAAGCCCATTGTGACAATTTTTTGTTGTTGTTTTTGTTTTTTTTTTGATATTTTAAGTTTTGAATCTCGCTCCTAGACGAGGACAAGAAATTCTCATTGAGTTTGTGATTTAACATAACAAATATCTCTAGAAATTATAATAACAAAGTCCCCTGAAGATTTCCTTAGGCAGGAATGAAATCCGGATAGGGACACGCCTACATCAGATTGCTTTTCACAATTTGTTAAATAAGTTTTGGGACTTTAGCACATTTAATTACTATAAATGCAATTAATGTTTATCCCGATGAAAATAAATTTAAATAACAAATATGCAGGTGCTTGTGCAAATTTAAATGTAACTGACACTAATAGAAAACATATGATTTTCTATTGTTGATTTACTTGAATAAACGTCACTACATTGCTAGGTCTGTCAAAAAAACAGAGTAGTATTTGGAAGATGACAAAGCCAATTGTGACAATTTTTTGTTGTTGTTGTTGTTTTTGTTTTTTTTTGATATTTTAAGTTTTGAATCTCGCTCCTAGACGAGGACAAGAAATTCTCATTGAGTTTGTGATTTAACATAACAAATATCTCTAGAAATTATAATAACAAAGTCCCCTGAAGATTTCCTTAGGCAGGAATGAAATCCGGATAGGGACACGCCTACATCAGATTGCTTTTCACAATTTGTTAAATAAGTTTTGGGACTTTAGCACATTTAATTACTATAAATGCAATTAATGTTTATCCCGATGAAAATAAATTTAAATTGCATCTTTTTATTAATCATTTTAAGAACATTATTTAATGTTTTACTTGAAACTTCGTTTTTGTTAAATTTATATATTTTATAAATTATTTTTTTTCTTCAAATTCATAAATGTTTTTTTGAAACATTTTTTCGTCACAAGTACACATATATAAGAAAAATTCAATCACTAACTTTCTGACGGTAACTTATGCTAGTTTTAAAATTTTTAAACCAATTTTTAAGACAAAACTCCTAAAATTGTGTTAAAAGTGTTGAAAACGTGGAAAAAATCAATAATAAATGCATATTTTAAAGTTTTAAGTGCATATTTTAACATTTTTAATGCACATTTTATGTAAAGGGTCCGCCAAATAACTTTTTTGCTATAAAAAAACTATTGAATATTTTCTCAAATTTCTTTTTTTATTTGAAAGTACAATCCTTCCGGTTAATAATGGAAAATAATTTCATTCAAATGGCTGCCTCGGCTGGCCATGCAGTATCCTACACGATCGGTCCAATTTTTAAGCACATTATCGATTGTGTGCAGCTGTATTTCCTCCTCTCCAATTTTTGTGCACAAAAATTCGTTCAACATAGCCCGATAACGATCGCCATTGACTGTAACGGCCACTCCTTGCTCATTTTCGAAGAAAAATGGCCCAATTATGCCTCAGAACCAAAATCCGCACCAAACAGTGACTCGTTTTGGGTGTATCGGCACACATTCTGCAACATTACCATGATTTTCAAAGTAATGTCGCAATATTTCCCAGCGTTGTTCAAGCGTATACACAACCATATTCGTTCAGCGGAAGGATAAAACTAATTATCTGTCAAATCAAACATGAGCTAAGTGTTACCATTCACGAAATAAGCACTAGTTGAATAAAAAAGTTAGATGGCGGACCCTTTACATAAAACGATTATAAATTCATTCCGAACCCTACACACAGAAAACAGTTTTGTAGTTGCAACCGAATTTTTTGACAACCGAATTTTTGTGGTTCCACGTACTATCAGTATTATTAAATTTTAATACTATTGTAACAACCGACATTTATTTACAAATTTCGATTTTTTATTGTAACAATTGAATATTTTATGTTTATGGATTATAATATTCTATAAATAGATTCATATGCATTGGACCAAATTTATTTTATTAGTTAAAAAAATATATGTCTCGAACTGGGCTCGAACCGGCGATCTTCCGTTTGTCATGCAAGTACTTTACCTCTAGCCTAAACCCAATTTAAATATGTTTTTTATGTAAAATAGAAATTCGTTTGCTAATCTCAATAATTTATAAGAGTTACCAAAACTATAAAAATATATATATTATTTTAAAATTATTTTATTAACAAAAAATTCTTCTCCGCGAACTGGGCTCTAGCCTAAACTCAATTTGAATTTGTATTTTCAAATTTCTACATTGAATATTTTTTTCTTTCAAGTTTAATTATTAATGTCTGAAAACAGATTTGTATGTACAACATAAATTGGGTTGCTAATCTAAATATTTTATTAGAGTTACCAAAACTGTTAAAAAACGTTATATTACTTTAAAATTGGTAACGAAAACTTATATTTTAGATAGAGTAATTGTTTTTTTTTGCAAGCGAAACTAATATTCGATTTTAGCTGCAAATATTTTATTTAAGGGATAAAATCTCCGAAAAGTGGTTGGTTGTTGGTATTAAGGGTAATCTAGAAGATAATATTTTTTCAATATTGATAAGGAAAATCAATAGTTTGAATGATGTGACTGTGTTTTGGTTAATTTTATATATTTTCTGTTTACAATATAGTTTAATTATTCTGATGATGAATGATTATGTTTTGTTGGTTACAATGGAATTCCAACCAATTTATTCTCTGTGTGTAGTTATTAGTATAGAAATGCTATTAAAACTATTTAATATCAATCACATTGTCAATTCTGTAGTGAGAAAAATAATAGCAAAATGTGCAAATTTAAATGTAACTGACACTAATAGAAAACATAAACGTCACTACATTGCTAGGTCTGTAAAAAAAACAGAGTAGTATTTGGAAGATGACAAATTGTGACAATATTTTGTTGTTGTTTTTGTTTTTTCTTTGATATTTTAAATTTTGAATCTCGCTCCTAGACGAGGACAAGAAATTCTCATTGAGTTTGTGATTTAACATAACAAATATCTCTAGAAATTATAATAACAAAGTCCCCTAAAGATTTCCTTGGGCAGGAATGAAATCCGGATAGGGACACGCCTACATCAGATTGTTTTTCACAATTTGTTAAATAAGTTTTGGGACTTTAGCACATTTAATTACTATAAAAAATAAAAATTAGTTTTTTGAAAAAAACCATAGTTTTTTGCCAAAAGTGAAAAAAGGGTTCGCTACATCCTCTTAACGGTTTTTTGAGTTTAGTTACTACAACTATGTAAAATAAAAAAAAAAACACTCACAAATTTTGGTGCTTTTAGGCGCTTTTCTTTAATTTATAGCATTTTTAAGGTCGACTTCTATGCAAATATGTGATTTTTTTAAATTTTTTATTTGATGGAAAAAATAGTTCACACCAAGTAATGATACTAAAATAAAAACAAATTATAAAATTTCGTTTATTAGTAATACTAGGAGATAGAGAGGACAAAAAACAGGAGGGTTAATAACAAAAATAGTAAGCTATTGACTTAAAAGTTGTCGTAGAAACAATAATTTGAGCAAAATCACCACTTATTATATGAGGAACAGATTTATTTGTATAATATTTTTTATACGTTTTATTTTAGTGTTACAACTATGTTTTTCATTCTTATTAACACGTAAATATGGTAAACAATTTTCACAGAAAAAATTTGGTTATGTAAATTTATGTGCAAATATTCTAAAACAAAGTTTGTTGCTTTAAGTTCAAAATAGAATTTTAATAGTATTTTCAGACATTTTGATATACAAGTTTGATATAATAAAAAAATATGTTTTTTCGACCTTTAATTGTGCAATGAAAATTAAAATTATTCAAGTTCGAAGCCATACTCTATATTTCTTTATTATGATATTGTCCTTACAAATAATCTATAGAGTTTTTGTTTTCAAATTTATTAATTGACCACTTTCAGGAATGTATTAATAGATATATTTCGGGAATTTTCTAGGTTCCCATCATCAGAAAGAAGTGACAATCCCATGCAAAACATCAAACATTCATATAAACTAGTTTTCTCACTAAATGAAAACTAATGTATGAGCTCGAAGTTAAAAATGATCACCATTGATCAAAAATAAATTCAAAACTTGTTTGTTATGTGCAAGGTCTTCCTTTGGTAGATATTCAATACACTTTTTTTTTGTTTTTTCCTCTTTTTTATTTTTTGTTTTGTTTAAAAACAAAAACAGGGGGAATAAACTAACACAACACCGTACTTTGCGTTATGCGTTGCATAACTGTAATTGCAAATGATTTTTGCTATTTTTTCTAACATTACGAACATTTTTTAAAACTGTTTTAAGGTCTGAATTAAAAATACAACAAATTGTTTTTTTCGGATTTTCTATATTTTCATATATTTAGTCCAAAAATCTAATATGGTATTGCCATATTTTATTTTATTTGTTGCTTTTCAAAAAGTTTGATAACTTTCATGACAGACAATATAATTGTTTCATTGGCATCGCCCAAATGTTCAGTTGTCTGCAATAGAAAAAGATAATTGGCTTAACTCAAACCGAGACATTTCATAAAACAGACAAAATAAACTCTATGGGAATCATAGATTGGTCCAAAATGGAACATTATGGAATGGAGAGTGAAACGAGGGAATCGGAACACTTAAAACATTATCGTTATAGGTATGTGTGTTCCTTGATCAAGTTTTGCAAAAATCGTGTTCGTTTCTCGTTATCTCGCTTAGTTTTCGAGATACAAGTCATTTTATAAAATAGCGTTTTTTTAAATGGCCGATATCTCCGAAACTAAATGAGATAGAGCAAATCGGATAAAATTATTGCTCCACATTAGTCTTAATACACCCTGATAATAAAAGTAGGCTAGGGCCGGGAGAGATATGGAAAGTTTTTTTTTATGAAGCAACCACAGGGTGTCTTAATAATATGTTTATCCATATACTTAAATGAAACTACAAATTTAAACACTCTGCTAGAATAATGGAACATTGGTCCAAAATGGAACGATATGGAATGGAACGGGGAACGAGTGGATTAGGAACACTTTACAAATATGCATTACCGGTATGTGTTACGTAGATCAAGTTTTACTTTAAAATTGTGTCCCTTTTTCTATATCTCGCTTAGTTTTCAAGATACTAGCTATTTTATAAATTGACGTTTTCTTTAAATAACTGGTATCTCCGAAATTAAACGAGATAAGGCTCATGTTGATTTATTTATTATTTTATTTTTTATATACATTTAGATACTCCTATAAAACAAAGTTCGTTCCCAGTTTAATACAATTTCGTTACCTGCAATTATTGTTCTAATTACACTCGTTCCCCATTCCATATCGTTCTTCTTGTTTAGTTTTTAAATTCCAATTTTACTCCGTTCCGTAAAATTTCGTCCCTAGCATGAAGCACACCAATTATACCCATTGCTTCTTTTATTTCATATCGCTTTGAATTAAACAAAAAATCTTTAGTAGTAGTAGTAGTATTCTTTATTTAAATTTAGCAATATACATATTATTACAAAAAGCATAGTTTTTTAAAATAAGAATAAAATAAGTAAGTAATGAGCGACTTTGACTATATGTCGTCAGTCGACTAACTATTTAAAATAATACAAAAGATAGTTTGAATGATATCAAATACAAATGTTTAAAAATTATATTCAGTTACTAAAAAATTTCTATAATTAACACATGCCTTTATGTAGTTTGCCAAAAAATTCCAGTCTATTGTAATACCATTTAATACATCAATAATTTCTTTTTCACTAAGTTCAGACTTTCCTATATACATAATTCTAAACTCTCTTAGAGCCCTACACCGACCTAGAAAATGCTCTATATTTTCAATTTCATTAATATTACAAAGAGAACATAAATTTGAGCCATTTATTTGAAACATATTGCCATTGAGAGCTATTAAACCACTTCTAGCTTTAATCTGAGTGTAAAGAAAGATAGTCGTGTTTGATTTGAGCTCCGTGATTTTTGTCATTAAAACTTACATACCAAAGCTTTGTTTACAAGCAAAATCAACTTTATTACAAAACAAGCCAAGCAGTGCAAAAAATCTTTAAAGACAATATGTATTTTTACTTTGCAACCCTGTTTCCAGCCCTGGATTTTTTTGTAAACAAATGTTTTTTTTTTACAATTGTAATTAGTTTTTTATGCATTAGTTTGATTTTATTATCATTAATAATGATTTTTCTAATGGAAAATATTTCATTATCATTAAATGGTAATACAATTTTTTTAATTTTCATTAGTATCAACTAATGGTAATGCAATTTCAATGATAATTTAAAATTCCCATGTATGATTAATAGTTATGAAACACTAATTGATTTTGCTATTCCTTTGTAAATAGTAAACTGAAAAATAAATGAATTGTTTTTTGTGTTAAATATTATTAATTTTCCATTGGTTTTTCATTTATGCCAGTTAAACTCTTCTACTTCCGAAATTTAGTAAAATTTATGTGTAATTATAGTTTTGCAACGCAGTGTATAAAATGTGTATGCTTAACTAAAAGGATATATGAAACGTATCTGTAAATCGAATAGAATAAAATTCGGCGCATACATTGAATGCGACTTACTAAATATATTTACTTATTTTCGATGGTTTTCAATAATTTTTGGATCTTTTATAAAAAAAACTTTACATTAGGTTCCAGGATATATTAGAGGTGGGCGCGTTCTTGATTGCAATTTAATAAAAATTATAACACTTATTTTGAGTCATATATGTAATATATGTACCAATTTTCGTAATATTAAAATATTTTTTTAAGATTTTAGAGCTAGCCGTATCTTTGCTCGGAAATCAACATAATTTAACATATGCAATTCTAACTACATAGGTAAGCATTGTACCAATTTTTGTCGGTTTCCAATATAATCTGTAGCTTTTATTGCATTTTTCACTTTTTGGATATATGACAGGTATGCGTGTCCTTGCTGCGATTTGAACAAAATTTTGTATTTTTGTACTCGTGTACTAAATTTCACGATAATTCTTTTTATTTTTGGCCACTGCACTATGGAGCCACATAAATTTTTTTTGGCACAAATTAAATTTTTTTTTACAGAAATTGGTAAGTGTTTATGCATTTTCTTAATGGCAACACACCAAGCCATGCAGAAAATATAATACAAAAATTAGGTGGCAACACTGGCAGTGTACCAAGCTTTCAAAGTTGAAAGTTTAAACACGTGTATTTAAGTCAGGATCAAAACAGTTTTACAATTCTATTATCACAAAGGTTTAAAAAGGAAACTATAAAGAGGATTTATAATAGAAAATGATGATCATTGTTAGTAGTTTAAAATCATTATTTTACAATTTTATTTTTATTGTGTCGTTGTCGCTATTAATGAGTGTTGTGGTAATGCACTTTTAGGGTAACATAACCTAAATGTTTCGTAGACAAAAATTTACGTCTAGGCATGAATGGGCATGACGTTTTAAACGTGGAAGTGTTTGACAAAGTGTGTATAATAAGTTGGAACTTAGACCTCGTTGGTATTTTTCAGCAAACTCCCATAATTGTAATTTTAGTTTAGCACTACTTTTGAATATATTTGCCGAAATTCGTTAGTTTTGTATACAAATATGATGACAAACTAGACTGAGTAGTGCGGAGAGTCCATAAAAATCTAAATATCACCAAATTAAATCAAATAAAACAATAAAGTTTAAATATATATATATTAGGGCGGGTCGATTTAAAAATCGCTCAACGTGCAAGGAAAATCGTATTCTAGGGATCAAAATAAGAAACTTTGCCGAAGGAACCATACCTCTAAAACGAATTCTGATGTCCCGACTTTTGACCCGTAGGGTCAAATTTTGAAAAATCCCACTTTGACCAATTTAGAGTGCCCCAATCGAGTCCAAACCAATCGAATATAATTTATACATTCATCTGCTAGAGCGTCTTCCGGAAAAGAAATAGAGACCCTAATCTTGGAAAGAGTCCTCCTACTTTCTAAAAAATATCTCTATCCCGAGATTTGTACATTTTTAACCCCTTAACGGTCACCTAGAATGATGATTTATGCATTAATCTGCTAGCGCGTCTCCCGGAGAAGAAGTAGCTCCCATAATCTTGGAGAGATTCTTCCTACTTTCTGAAATATCAAAGTGGGCTTTTTCAAAATTTGACCCTACGGGTCAAAAGTTTGGACATCAGAATTCGTTTTAGAGGTATGGTTCCTTCGGCAAAGTTTCTTATTTTGATCCCTAGAATACGATTTTCCTTGTACGTTGAGCGATTTTTTTGCCTCCCTTCAAATCGACCCGCCCTGATATATATAAATATATATAAATATATTATTTTTTTTAATTATGGGACAATGAAGGTTAATGGTAGATATTTAGTGGGAGTGTGATGTGGTTAGAATGTTTTTTTTTTTAATATAGAGTCATTCTCTATGAAAACACCGAAAAAAATGAAAAATTGTTGCTGGACCATTTTGGATTTTGTTAAAATTTTGTGAAAATGTTCCTAAGGGTTCCCAGAACCGAAATCCAAGATTATTTAATTTTTGCACACGGCACTACCGGTTCACGCAAAATAAAAGAACTAAAAAATCTTGTTTTTGTGCGTAGTGGTTTGAGCTGTTAAATTTTTTCTGCTAGAGATATCTACATGATGAAGGCATCGTTTTAAAGCTGAAGGATTATAGTTTCTATTAAAAATATAAAATTTGACTTAATTCATACACCCGAAAAATAACGTGGTATTGAAAATAAGCATATTTCATTGGTTTTTAGTGTTTTTCAATGAACTCCAGTGTCGGCGCTAATGAATATAAAAGCATAATAATTCTCAGATACAAATTAGACATTTCGGAGAAAAATACAAAATTAAAATTGGCTCAATCTGGCAACTCGTTATGAAAAAATCGTTACTTGAAATTTTGAAATTTTAAAAATTTGCATATTTCAGGCTACAATTTGGTCATGTTTGTTAGCAGATACAAACTTGAAAATTACAGAGTACATACTCCCTACTTTTAACTTTATAACACTTCAAGACCCGTTTAGTTATTTTCACTCCTCTCGGATTTACAGGGTTTTAAAGAAAAGCCTTTTTAATTTTTTTTATGTATTTTTATACTTTCCTCAATTGTTATATACAGAGAAATTAAAATAAAAACAAAGAATAATTATGGACTAAAAAATATATTTAATAAATTCAGTAGATTTTTTAAGTTAAAAAATTTTCAGTGGTGGTAGAAAATAGGTACATGGTATATTTTTATCATTTAAAGTAGAAAAGTTATAGTTTAAATGTGTGTAATTAAGAATCGTGGAATAAGTTTTATTTTATTTTAATAAAGTACTTGTTCTTATAATATTCGTAGTTTCAAAGTTATCAGAAGCTGAACACTTTCGTACTTTTAACTGACTGTGAGAAATCGGAGAGAAACTGTGGTAGTTTCTTGTATTTTTAATTGTGCAAACATCAATAAATCTTTTTGACAAAAAGTTTTCGATAGCATCAACATCAGAAATAGATACAAAAAAAAATGTTATACCAGGAATTTGGGTGGAACAAAAATCAAGCATTGCTGTAGGTGTTAGGATATAATGATCCGCAGTTCGCTGTAGACTTGCTTTCCTTACAGTCCGCTTAATTGTACCTCCTGCTCCGTCGCAAGGACTTTTGCCATGAGAAGTGGCAAAAAAGTGCCACTCTGCTTCTAAGCCGAAATCGTCTTTGTGATGACAAATGTTGATAAATTTTTTTTTATTTTTGTAAAATTTTTGTAAACATAAAAAATCTACTGAATTTATTAAATATATTTTTTAGTCCATAATTATTCTTTGTTACTTCATAATACTACTTGTTTTTATTTTAATTTCTCTGTATCTAACAATTGAGGAAAGTATAAAAATACATAAAAAAAATCAAAAAGGCTTTTCTTTAAAAACCCTGTAAATCCGAGAGGAGTGAAAATAACTAAACGGGTCTTGAAGTGTTATAAAGTTAAAAGTAGGGAGTAAGTACTCTGTAATATTCAAGTTTGTATCTGCTAACAAACATGACCAAATTGTAGCCTGAAATATGCAAATTTTCAAAATTTCAAAATTTCAAGTAACGATTTTTTCATAACGAGTTGCCAGATTGAGCCAATTTTAATTTTGTATTTTTCTCCGACATGTCTAATTTGTATCTGAGAATTATTATGCTTTTATATTCATTAGCGCCGACACTGGAGTTCATTGAAAAACACTGAAAACCAATGAAATATGCTTATTTTCCATACCACGTTATTTTTCGGGTGTACGAATTAAGTCAAATTTTATATTTTTGATAGAAACTATAATCCTTCAGCTTTAAATCGATGCCTTCATCATGTAGATATCTCTAGCAGAAAAAATTTGACAGCTCAAACCACTACGCACAAAAACAAGACTTTTTAGTTTTTTTATTTTGCGTGAACCGGTAGTGCCGTGCGCAAAAATTAAATCCTCTTGGATTTTGGGTTTTCAGACCCTAAATATCATTTCCAGTTAGTTTGAGTAAAATCTAACATATGCCAGCTTTGCCGATTTGGTGATTTCATACAGAATAACTCTATAGACAAACAAAGCTCTGCCAGTAATTTTCGAATTTATGCTAAAAAACGGTTTAAGGACCACAGTGAACTCGTTATATGCATTGACGACACTGTGTCACGTATACTTAATACTAAATAATTAATAATAACACTCATACGTATATGTAGGTGTTTACAAACGAATTAGAATTTGGTATCAGGCCTGGATTTGTTATTTGGCCAATTACTGAATAACTGAATTATTTGTACAAATTCTTCGAATAAATAATAATTGAAGGGCTTATTGTAAAAACTTGATAAGCCACATTTATTGTTTTATGGATTTTCGCTGTTTTCTAGACATACATGGATTAATATTTGATAGAAGTCTTGCTTAAACACTTATTCCAAGTACCTAGAGAATAAATGTTCCGTAAAAGTCATATTTTTTGAATTTTTTAACAATTAAAAGGCAAAAAACAAACTAGAAATAAAATGTGGCTTATCAAGTTTTTACAATAAGCCCTTCAATTGCATACAAATCTGTATTTTTAATATCTTAAAAACTAATGGTTTTTCTTTTGACAAACGCTGAAAACAAACGCCCTGCTGAAAATATAAATGCTGGAAAGCATTTCCTTTTCCCATGTTTCTAATACAACATGTTTGCTTGCAAATATGATTATGTTTGCCTGCAAACATATACATATATGTTTGCGATAAGTGAAAACCGTCTACCGCCAAACAAATATATATTGGTCTGCAAACAAACCTACATACAAATTTACTATATGTGTGTTTGTATGCCCCAAACATAATATCTAAAATTTTTAAAATTGCAAATATATCTTTGTTTGAAAGTTTGAATCATTGTAAACATGTAAATAATTACCAGGAAACATATTCAAAAGTGTCTTTTTTCAGCTTGTAGCAATATAAAATAAATAATAACTCCAGAGTTTAAGAAATCCGGTAATTTTATTACTTTTTCGAAAATATTTACCACACTTATAGCGAACTTCATTTATAACGAACTAAATTGTTCGGTCCCTACACTCTATTAGTTAAAAAGAGTTTGCAGAAAAACTGCTAAAATTAGCCAATTTTTTTACTAAATATTAGTAATATTAGAATAAAAAAATACATCTGTTTAATTTGTAAATATTTTGTTACATTTGAGCTAAATTTTAGTCAATTGAAAGTAACAAAATAATCTGCTAAAATCAGCAAAAACATTTACTAAATATTAGTAGACAAAAAAAAATCATGTGAAATTTTTAAAATTTTTTTTTTATTTATTTTTAATGCGAATAAAAGTCTGCCTTTATAAAAACAGCAACCTATAGTTTTTTAGCAAACATTTCTGTAGATTTTAGAAAAATAAACTGTTTTTTGCATTTTACTAAATTTGAGGTAAATATAGCAAACATTTTGTGAATATTACAGTTTTTGTTTGCTATTGTGAGTCTACAAATATTTATTAAGAGTTTTTGCTAATTTTACAGAGTAAAATACAATTTTCAATTAACTAAAATTCACATCGAATATAACTAAAATTTTGTAAAGTTAAAACATATATTTTTGTTGTTCTTATTTTATTAATATTTAGCAAAAAATAATCCGCTAAATTTAGCAGTTTTTTTGCAAGTTAATTTGTAACAAATTTTTAGTAGCTTTTTCTGCTATTTTTACAGATTTATTTCTATTAGTGTACGAGATCGTTTTAACCGTACTCCATAGTACAAGGAATACATTTTAGTCATGGAATTTTTTCTTTTACATTAGTAAATGCTTTTTTGTGTATTACAGTCAAGGTTGGTAACCGAAAAGGATAACAGCATTGGTATCAATTATGAACAAGATGTGAAATAAATTATATTCATCCAACAAAAAAAAAAATTGCGCTTAAAAAGCCTGGTTCACAAAAGAAACGCTGAGTCCAATACGGGTTAAAAACAGATGGTAATTATGAATCAGGTAACAACAACATTAAAACAGCATCAGCTACAAACCATTTAAAGTTATTCAGTTAAAAAAGAAGAACAAAAAACAATCTCAACATATTTAATCTCAGATTTTGAAATAAAGAGGTGTGTGTATTCTATATGTGTGTAATTACATGTACATGTGTTTGCATACGTAGGCATATCCATGTATGGCATGCTCATCTGTGTAAGTAAATATGCGTACCAAGAGTAACCACAGAATTAATTTTTAACCTTCATACCATTCTAAAGAAATAACACTTTCCTCCCTCGGGCTCAATATAGAACCATTAAAAAAAAAAACATTTATTGCGCGTAAAAAAATAAATTTTTTTTTTTTTAAAGAAGAAACCGTATCACATAATTTAGATAATGTTTTATATACGCACTGTAGTTTGAAGCAGGAAAACGTGCTAGTTAATATGCAACTTCTTAACTACTGGACCGAATGAACCGAAACGTATGTGTAACAACAGATCAGAAGTTAGACTTAAAAGAAATAAAATTGGAGTTATTCCAGGGTGGCAATGCAGACCATCTCGAGAGTATTAAAGATTTTGCAGCTATTTTCTCCATTACCAATGGAACGACCTTTATAAATTTAGGGCAATAAGAATATAGTGCTATGTCTTCTCGTATTTTACAAAAGTTGTTTAGCCCGGATAAGCCCATAGCTATTACACTCATAATAATCCATGCTAAAAATACGAAAATAATGTCAAAACAACAAAAACTTTCGTAAAATGTACAAATATTGGTATATTTTACGAAAGTTTTTGTTATTTTGACATTTATTGGTATTTTTATGCATGGATTATTATCAGTGTATAAGAAGGATTATAATATTTCTTTCATTTTGTTAATCATTTGAATTATTTTTAAATTAATATGTATACCCAGCGCGCTCCAGCGTGGCTAGTTAAGTTGAAAAGATAATCCCAAAAGTGTTAATTAAGCAAGAGCAGCAGTTATGAAAATTTTCTTTGTAAGACAATTTTGTTAAATTATGATCCCACTTCAATCAAATTTATTTTATTTTGAAAGTATTGCCATGCAGTTTATTTTGAGAATATTTCATTATAATATCTACTTTTGTTGATCAGTCACAAGATTCCAAATTCAGAAATCACTTCATATTTAAACTATACTTACAAGGAAATGCGAGTCTTTTACGCAAAAAAAGAAATTAAATAACGGACATTTTGCAATTAGTATCATGTCCGCATTCCAATGTACCATTCCTATCCTTTTTTTTTGGTTTCTTGTAATAGAGTAATGAAATACAACCAGGCAAAGAGCGGGGTCAGTATCGACCCAGAAGGAGGAAAATGTAAGTTTTTAAATATCACTTTAAAAAGAGCAAACATTTTATTGGAACTATGTTTTTCAGATGCGAAATGAGTTTCCAATACATAAAGTTTCGTTTATTTCTCTTAAATAGTTAAAGAATTATTTAAAAATGAAATCGGCTATGGGTTGAAAACTACACCAGGATGGTATGAAGGTTAACAGGAACTACTAGTACATGCTACTTACAAGGAAGGTATCCCCAACCGAACTCGCCGATTTTAATGAACTTTAGATATGTTGTAAAGGAACAAAAAAAAGAGACACGCATTTTTTTAGCTGCCAATCTCACGTTTAAGGGTTAAAAAGTAGGGTAAAATATTCATTTGTTTTTGTATTAAAACTTGTCTTTAATTTATGATAAACTAGATGCGTTTGTACGCAGGGTTAAAGTACTCAAGAAAACAAAAACTTTGATACATATATTGCCTATAAGTGGACACAGAGTTGCCACTTTTTTGAATTATTTGAAATATAGGGGAAAAGGCTCTTCGGTAAAAGTAGCATAAAAATCGAACGGTTTTGAATAATTTTAATTCCTTAATAAAACGCCAGATTTAATGTTACACAAAATACATTTTTTTGAAAAAAATACTTGAATGTTTTTGGGTATAATTTGTATACCAGTGTGTGTTTTCAAAAAACCTTTCATTTGATACCAAATTTGTCTATACTTGCCAGCAAAAATAGTGAAGAAAAAAGAGTAAAAAGAGTTGAATCGGATGTTGTTCAAATTTGTGGTTTTCATCGGTGAATTTAACATTGGCTTGCCATAGTAAGGGAGTTGTTACTTTTAAACCAATGAAAAAGATGTTCTTTTTTACTTGATTTTATTTATTTTTTAATTTAAAAAAAAATCTTGTGGCTGGCTTGAGGTTTGAATACACGAACTTGGTCATGCCAAGTTGACGCTCTACCCCTGAGCTATCGCTTGATATTCAGGGTGGCTCAGAAAGACCGAAGTGGTGTGAATTCCTTATAACTTTTTTATTATAATTTTTTTTTCTTTTCTTTTCAGTATTTTGTAAAGAAGACTTGGATAATTTATAATGGTGCAATACACAACTGAACAACGTGCCCAAATCGTTGAAATTTACTTTTCAAATCAACGGTCCATTGTGTTGACTCAGCGTGCATACCGTCGTCAATTTAATGTGCGGGTTGCACCCTCTCAGTCAACAATAAACCGTCTGGTTGCAAATTTTCGACAACAAGGAGCAGTAAGGAACCTTCCTGGTGCCGGCAGACTACGAACTGTCCACACGGTTGACAATATTCAAGTGGTACAGGAGAGTATTCGGGAGGATCCAGAAACATCAACCAAGAGACGTTCGACACAACTTGGCCTCTCAAGAGGGTCGCCGCAGCCATCCGCAAATATGGTTCCAACAGGAACCATATTGGCTCTTTTACGCGACATCTTTGGTGAAAGAATAAGTTCGCGTAGCAGCAATTTTAATTGGCCTCCGCGTTCCCCGGATTTAACCGCTCCAGACTGTTTCCTTTGGGGTTATTTAAAAGGGATAGTTTATGTTAATAAGCCTAGGACTATTGAGGAATTAAAAAACCAATATTCGAGACGAAATTAACAACATAACACCGGAAGTTTTGCGAAAGGTCATGGAAAATGTGTTGGAAAGAGCACATTTGTGCGAAGCAGAAAATGGCCACCACTTGCGGGATATCATTTTTAATAACTAATCTAAAAATATTCCCTATAAATTTACTGTATTTAAAAAACAAAAAATTAAAAAAATATGTCTTAAATAAAAAGTTATAAGGAATTCACACCACTTCGGTCTTTCTGGGCCACCCTGTACATGATAGTTTACTTTTAGCAGATTTATTCTTGTTTGATGATATACCATAAACAAAAAAAAAAAAATATTTTACTTTTAAGTTTTAATAAATTAAAACCAAAAGTTTATTTTTCGATCTTTTATCATAAATTATGATGTGAGCAAGATTATTCAAGTTCAAGATCATTTGTTTTTTGTTAAACAAAAAACCGTGCAACGATATTTATTAATCAAAAAATTCCTCATCCGCAACTTAATGCAGATTTTAATCCACTGACAGGTCCTTACAGGTTTCATGTAGTGTCACCTACAATCATCAGAGAACCAATGTGGACGGGGTAGAAGATTTACCCAAAGCTATAATTTTCTGATGACAAAAGATGAACACAACGATATTTGTTAGTTAATGAAAAAAAAGGTTTTAATTTTTTGAATTAGTTGGATGATTCCGTGCTTTGTTTTTTTAAACTTCTCATGAAGTTTAAAAAACAGTACGGGTAAAGTGTTCATCTTTTGTCATCAGAAAATTATTATATATAACTTTTTCTGTGTTTTTTTCTAATAGTCAAAGTAAATTATCATATAAAAAAATTATAATTTTTCTGTTAATTTAGAGAAAAATTTGTCATGATCTAAAACCGAACAAATAAAATCTCACACATAAATTTATAGATCAACGATAAAAATTCACTATTAAACCACTCACCAGGTACAGTGTAAAAATCGTTTAATGTATATGCTCGACATATGTGTTAATGAAAAATCTTTAATGTTTGTTGATATGCTTTGCTAATGTAGAAGGATAGTATATGATGACATTAGAGAAAAGAACTGCCATTTAAAGTTTTAACTGAAAGTTAAACTGGCAACTATGATAATGACTAGAGAAAAAACAAACACACTATAAATAGAAATCGTTCGTGGTAAATTTCATTCTAACTCAACACACAGAGTAATGTGGGATTTAAAGTTACCCAATTTCTTTAACATGTGAGTTAAATAGATGATATTTACGATTAACACTAAATGGCACGAAGAATGTTGATGAAGACCGTAGTGGGTCAGAAAATGCATTCCATTCATGCTAGTGTCTAATAACTTTTTCTGTGTTTTTTTCTAATAGTCAAAGTAAATTATCATATAAAAAATTATAATTTTTCTGTTAATTTAGAGAAAAATTTGTCATGATCTAAAACCGAACAAATAAAATCTCACACATAAATTTATAGATCAACGATAAAAATTCAATATTAATTAATTTTAATATATTTAGTTAGAATATTGTTCTACCTCAAGTCTGTTGTATGTAATGTCTCGGTTTGAGTTAAGCCAATTATCTTTTTCTATTTCAGCCAACTGAAGATTTGGGTGCTGCCAATGAAACAATTCTATTGTCTATCATGAAAATTATCAAACTTTTTCAAAATCGACAAATAAATTCTAATATGACAATATCATATTATATTTTTGGACTTGAGGTAGAACACTATTCTAACTAAATATTTGAAAATATGGAAAGTCCAAAAAAACAATTTGTGTATTTTTAATACAAAAATTAAAACATTTTTTAATTAATTAATTATTTAATGAAAAATTAAAACATAATTTAAAGAAAAAAAAAACAATTTTGTGGCAAAATTATTCTAAAATTTCTATATAAAATACACGGAATTTACTTTTCTAAGTTTATTTAATATATAAATGTTAAAATCATCAAAGGTAGTAGTTTAAGAATAATTTTTCTGTTTTCAATTTTTTTTTGTATTTTCATAAAATTTCTTAATAAATTAAATGAAATTCAAAAAAAAAAAAAAAAATAATTAAAAAAATTAAATATTTACTGAAAAAATGTTTATTTTCGCATAAAAATTAAAAAAAGTAAACAACTGCATAAAAAACAAAAAAAATCTTTGGCGTTTCCGGGGTCTGAACCCCCGGAACCCTCCAGAACGCTTGCTATACGAAATATTAACATCTGTCACCCTCGAAAAAGAAATATACGAAATATTAACATCTTGTCAACCGTGAAAAAGAACTACTGGTATATTTTTATTACAGACCAATTCTTGTTGATGTAATTAAATAAATGGTTCATTTAGAAGTTGTTCCACTTATTTTTACTGGGTTACTTTGAATAGAAAGAAATAAACCGAAAAAAAACATAAAATGGTGTAATTTTTGGCCCCACTTAGTTAGGCCTAAACATGAGATTGGGCAGCTAAAAAAAAAATATGGATTCCTTAAATTTTTATTCTCTACAACATATCCATAGTTCATTAGGATCTGCCGGTCCGGATCGGGATACCTCCCTTGTTAGTTATATGCCTGTTACAAGTTGACAGTACTAACTGTGTTTTTATTTTCTTGTTGGTGTTATATTAATTCCCCTTCTGCTTAAGCAATCCACCTACCAATTGTTGGTATATGTATGTTGTTAACCAGTTAACTGTTTTATTTGTTTTTTATGATGCTAAACATTATCCACACAACTTCTAAATGAAAAGGCAGAAACTAGTAAATTAAATCTAAATTTACAAAAGGATTTACTATGTTTCAATTTAGTTTACCCAATCGCATCCAGTCTTAAGAACACATTTCTTACCATAACCAAAACATTTGTAAGAAAGCATTAAAAAATTTACCAAGTTTTTAGATAAAAAACAAAAAAACTTGGTAAATTTTCGCAATTTTTTGCATAGTTTATAAACAAATTGGATAGAGGCTTTTTCACCAATCTCACAGCAGGCATTTTTGTGTGTAAGAAATAAATTCTATTCTTTTTGACTCGAATGTTAACTTTTTCAACATTCGAAATCAATTTTTTTTGGGTATGACGTACATGTGCGATGTAAGAAATAAATTCTATTCTTTTTGACTCGAATGTTAACTTTCTTAACATTCAATATCAATTTTTTGGGGTATGACCTACATGTGCGATGTTAGCAGTGCAAGGGTTAAAAAGTGTCACAAATAAAATTTTTTAAATTTTCTGCTACTTTTGCTAATAATAATGTTGCTGTTGTTGGGTTTGGTGTTGATTTTTTTTTTTATTCTTTCAGTTCTCTTTTACAATTTTAATCATTGTCGTCGCTGTTAAACAGAATTTGCGTTTTTATCGCTCTTCCTTTCAGTCAAATAACATTTGTATAAGTGTATAAGCGTGTAAGTGTGTGTGTATGTTTGAGTGTTGGAAATAGGGAAAATTAAGTTTATGCCTGAGTGCCCCTTACATGTAATAATGGGATCCTTGTTGTTCATGTTTTATATATGTATATGTGTGTGTGTGTATGAGTGTGTTTGTATTAAAATTGGTTGGCATTTTATTTTTGCTGTTATTTTAGTGTTGTTGTTGTTGTTGTTGTTGTCGTTGTCGTTGTCGTTGTTTTTTTTTTTCATTTATCTCTTATTTTGTTGTAAGGTTTAAGCGATTTTACAACTTTTATTATTGTAGTCGTGTGTTGCAGTTTTTTTCGTTACTTCTTTTTGTTAGGGGGTTTTATATGTGTGTGTGTGTGTGTGTGCGTGTAAGTGCGTGTAGTTAATTTCAATAATGCTGATTTTGTTTTGTGAGGATTTAATTGAATACAAAAACATGTAATTTATTTTGAATCTTCAATGATGTAAGAATTGTATTTAAAATTTTTGCAAAGGAAAGCATTTTGAGTATATCATATTCTTTACACAAAAAAAATGTGCTTCAAACCAACTTGTTCTTGTTACCTCAATTGAAAAATTCAATTATTTAATATTATCTTTAACGTATT
The DNA here is from genome assembly GCA_021234595.1 of Delia radicum. Taxonomy (NCBI): domain Eukaryota; kingdom Metazoa; phylum Arthropoda; class Insecta; order Diptera; family Anthomyiidae; genus Delia; species Delia radicum. Next base: position 45,041,366 of record CM037855.1, on the reverse strand, counting down.
ATAACTTTCCAAAAAAAGCGACCTCTTAAACAAAAAATATCTGTACTCAATGAAGAAAATTAACTTAATGAGTCAAATTACCAATGAGGTAAAAATATCAGCATTAATTCTTATTATTGTTTCTTTACCCTTTGATGTGGAATTATTTATATCAGTGGCGTAACAAGAGGGAGGGGTCTGTGGGCCCTGTCCCAGTACCGAAATGATTTAAATTTTTTTTTTGCTTTATGAATTTATATCCCCGCTGTAAGTTAAATATTTTATTAAGCATTTAATACAAATTACATAATGCTACAGCCATAGAAACAAACCTTTAAAAACAGCAGAAAAAGATACTAAAAATTAGTAAAAAATTACGTTGCAGAAAAAACTTTAAAAAAATTAGTTGATCTTTTTTTTATGCTAATTAATAAACAGAAAAAATAAAACAGTTAAATATACAAAATTGTAATCGGAGTTGAATTTTAGTTGAATTTTAGTTAATAAATCAGCAAAAGCTTTGGCTAAATATTTGTAGACAAAAACCAGCAAACAAAAACCGTAATATAAAAATTTTTTTATTTTATTTACCTTAAATTTTGTTGAATGCAAATAACAGTATATTTTGGTACACTGATAGAAATAAACCTGTAAAAATGGCAGAAAAAGCTACTAAAAATTAGTTAAAAATGCTCTTGCAGAAAAAACTGCTGAATTTAGCAGATTTTTTTGCTAAATATTGATAATATAAGAAAAGCAAAAATAAATCTGTTAACTTCACAAAATTTTAGTTATATTCGATGTTAATTGAAAATAGCATTTTACTCAGTAAAATTAGCAAAAACTTTTAATAAATATTTGTGGACTCAAAATAGCAAACAAAAACTTTAATATTAACAACATTTCTGCTATATTTACCATAAATTTAGTAAAATGCAAATAACAGTTTATTTTGCTAAAATTAACAGAAATTTTTGCTAAAAAATTGTAGATTGCATTAAAATAAAACTTCAAAAATTTCACATTTTTCAATGATTAATTTGTCTACTAATATTTAGTTAATGTTTCTGCTGATTTTAGCAGCATATTTCAATTACCTAAAATTTAGCTCAAATACAACAAAATAATTGTAAATTCAACAGATATATTTTTGATCTTCTTATATTACTAATATTTAGTAAACAAAATTTGCTAATTTCAGCAAGAACCTTTTTAACTAATTTTTAGTAGCTTTTTTTTTTGGTATTTTTACAGGTTCATCAGAAATATTTGCAAAAAAATTTTACTGATTTTCGAAGGACTGAGTTATTGACTTATTTATTGACTTTATATTTAACTGTCTTTGATTCACAATGCTTCATGTTTCTTGTTTTTTATATGTTTCATGCAAAACTTTTTTCGAGGCGGAAGTTACAGAAACGATGTGCTGCTTGTACTAAGTTAATTGAATGAAAAATCAACTCTGCAAAAATATTCACAATGCATTTTCGCAAAAAAGTTTTAATTTATAAGTAGAGGAAAAAAAACAGAATTTTGATTCTTCAATTTTTCAGCAATAACAATTCACTTAGATCAGCAAACACTGCGTTATTACGCCTATCCGCTCTAGAAGTAGATTAAAAGTGTTAACTACTCTTGTAACGTCGATTCCAGCACAGAAAAAAGAGCACCATGTTATAATAGTTTAAGGGCATCATGTTATAATAGAAACACGTATCAATCATAATATGATTCCCATAATCATATTATGACTCTACTTGATGATAAAATCGTTCCCAGTGATCATAACATGATTAGCTAGAATCATGTTTATGATTGTTGGGATCATAATATAATACATTTTTGTCGGCAACCATGTTCCATCATATTTTTTCTCTGCATGCATGGTGGTAACCTGCAAGCATTGGCAACCTGCATACCTTTACCCTACTTCAAATATTAAAAACTTTTGAAACAAAAAAGTTTCGAGCAACTTTGAAATTAAGTTTTACCCTAAATATGCGATTGTCCCTTTATGTTGCTCAACAATTTTTTTTTACTTTAGTCTCCTTTATACGAATTTCAACAAAATCTGGAGAAATTGCCCAACAAACAAGTTTCAAATGTAAAGAAAATGTAAAGTTTCGATACCTTAAACTATCTGCAATTTTTTATACAATATATATATAAAAAATCTTAATTCAGATTTCAAATACATTTTAGTTAAAACACATTTTAAGCATTAAAACTGTATTAATAACCCTATGGGGAATAAGGTGTCTATTGACCTAAAAGTGACTGGTTAAAGAAGGACTTATCACAGGACTGGTATAATTTAATACTGAAGTGGATTAAGAAGTGTCAATTGTCCTAAACTTACCAATCCTGTGACTGGTAAATGAAGGACATACCACTTAACCAGAATGCTTATTAACACGAAAAAGCCAGTTGGCCAGAATTTTACAAATTGGAACTGTTTAGTTTTCGTTTATTTTATACGACATGGCCCTTTTGCGACAGTCTTGTGGTAAGCCCATCTTTGGTTAGTCCTGTGACATGCCACTAAAGCAGGACAAATGACCCCCTCCTATGACAAGCCAATGTTAAAGTTGCCAGTTGTTTACATAGGGTAGGGTTTAGCAGAGGACCGGTCTCTGGCACACGCAGAACCAGTCCCATTCCCCATAGGGAAACGAATATTAGCTTAAAATACCTATTTTGAACCTTGTGTAAAAGTTAATATTCATTTATGAATACAGTTTTAAGGCTAAAATTTGTGTTTTAACTAAAATGTATTTGAAATGCTGTTTACTATTGTTATGATACGGTGCTTAATATCCAATTATTTGTTAGTAAAAATATTTTTTTATTCAGATTTGTAATTAAAAATTTATTAATTGAAAAACATAAGTAAACGTTTACATAGAAAATTAAAAAAAAAATATAATATATTTTAAATTCATTGTAATTTTTACATTCTTTACATATTTACGATTCTTTAATGTTGGTTTTAAGGTTTATCTTGTTATTTTCCTTAATAAAGATCATATTACAAGGACTTTTAATTAAGTTAATGGTTATGTTGTATTTAATATTTGTATGAATGTTAATTTAAATTTAAATAATAAGAAAGTTCTTTTAAGTTAAACTATCAGATCTGAATGAACTTTGATGCAAATGCTATGATTCACTCAATGCAAGAGAATGTCACTAGGCATGGTATATTTTGAAATTCTTAATTTTAAGTTAAATTAAATAAACTATTTCGATAAGAAGCAAAATTTAATAATTGTGAGTTTTTAATCAATAATTTTGCTGCCTACACAGGATCATACACGGAAATTTTTCATTACCATTGGCATTTCATTTCACTCATAGAAGTAAAACTGTAAAAATAGCAAAAAAAGCCATTACAAATTAGTTAAAAATGAGCTTCCAGAAAAAACTGCCAAAATCAGCAGATTTTTTTTTGCTAAATATTAGTGATATAAGAATAGCAAAAATAAATCTGTTGAATTTACAAATATTTAGTTATGAGAATTAAAATGAAAATTATTCAAGCTCGAGGCCATACTCTATATTTCTTTATTAGGATATTGTGCTAAAAAATAATTTATAGAGTATGTGTTTTCAAATTTATTAATTGACCACTTTCAGGAATGTGTTATTTCGGGAATTTTCTAGGTTCCCATCATCAGAACACGTTTTGAAAGAAGTGACAATTCCATGCAAAACATCAAACATTCATATAACCTAGTTTTCTCACTCAACGAGAACTAATATATGAGCTTGACGTTCAAGATTATCACCATTGATCAAAAATAAATTGAAAACTTAATATTTAGTTAAGTGTGTTGTGTGTGTCGTGTGTTGACCACATCAACTCACTAAGAGTAATTGTAGAGCAGTCAGTTGAATGGAGGTCTCCTCTGTACCTTATCTTTATTGATTTTGAGAAGGCATTTGACACTCTGGCCCATAATGTCATCTGGAATGCGCTTGAATGTAAAGGCGTTCCCCGTAAATTCATTCAACTGATAAAGAGTCTATACGCTGGGGCTAGCTGCCGAGTTTTACACGATGGAGTACTAAGCCGTAAAATTGATGTTGGTAATGGAGTTCGCCAAGGGTGCGTAATGTCTCCACTACTCTTCAACATAGTGTTAGACAGCGTGATGCACCATGCAATAGTGGATAATCGAGGCATCGCATGGGGGCTGCATGAAAGATTAGAAGACCTTGAATATGCAGATGACATATGCCTTCTTTCTCATAGTTATACTGATATGGCTACGAAGTTGAAGCGGCTTACCGACATATCAGCAAAGGCTGGGCTTAAGATCAACATAAAAAAGACCAAGGTTATGCGGATTAATTCCGAAAACTTAAATCCCTTTCTCATTAATAATGAAACCTTGGAAGAAGTTGATAGTTTCTGCTACCTTGGAGCTATTATAAATCAAAAAGGTGGATCTAGTGCTGACATATCTAGCCGAATAAAAAAAGCCACACAATCATTTGGTCAGCTCACTAAGGTGTGGAAATCATCCTCAATATCACGTCGTGTTAAAATTAAAATATTTAATTCCAATGTCAAATCAACATTGTTATATGGTTGTGAAACTTGGAATGCTGCCTCCCGAGACATTAAATCTCTTCAAGTTTTCGTTAACAAATGTCTTCGAAGAATTCTAAGAATCTTCTGGCCACGAACCATATCAAACGATAATCTGTGGCGTGCAACACACCAAATCCCAATGGATGTAGAAATACAGAGAAGAAAGTGGAACTGGATCGGCCACACACTCCGCAAGCCGCCCACCGATATTGCTAGAAATGCTATTGAGTGGAACCCCCAGGGAAGCCGCAGAATAGGTCGACCAGCTCACACATGGAGAAGACAAATTGACATCGAATCAGGAAGAATGCGCAAAAGCTGGAGCGAAGTAAAAAATATTGCGATGGACAGATTGGAATGGAAGAAGTTTGTTGAGGCCCTATGCTCCTTATAGGAACGACGGGAATATATATATATATATATATTTGAGCTAAATTTAAGTTAGTTGAAAGTAACAAAATAATCTGCTAAAATCAGCAAAAACATTAACTAAATATTAAAATCATTAAAAAATGTGAAATTTTTAAGGTTTTTTTTTTTCATTTTTTTTAATGCGAAAAAAAGTCTGCCCTATGAAATCAGCAATCTACAATGTTTTAGCAAATATTTCTGTCGATTTTAGCAAAATAAACTGTTATTTGTATTCTACTAAATTTAAGGTAAATATAGCAAAAATGTTGTGAGTATTACAGTTTTTGTTTGTTATTTTGAGTCTACAAATATATAGGAAATTTTTTTGGTAATTTTACAGAGTAAAATGCTATTTTCATTTAACTAAAATTTACATCGAACATAACTAAAATTTTGTAAAGTTAACAGATTTATTTTTAGTGCTCTTATTTTATTTATATTTAGGACAAGAATCTTCTAAATTTAGCAGTTTTTTTTTTTGCAAGGTAATTTTTAACAAATTTTCGGTAGCTTTTTCTGCTATTTTTAAAGGTTTTTTTCTATGAGTGTACCATACATTCAAGGGAAAAGCTTCATCATATTTATGACGTATTTCATAAATTTTCGTCCAATGTAACGTTTCATTGCATTTATGAAATATTTCTTGAAAACAAAATCAATTTCATCATATTTATGAAATTATTCACTATATATATGAAGCATATTTTGTATTAGTATTATTATTTTTCTGTTGAAAAAATTCATTGAGACCATGATATGGTCATTATAATTCTTGTAGTTTAGTAAATGTTTCATAAATATTGATGAAAATGATACATTGCATGAAACTTACTCCCGGTTTTCTCTGGGTGTACTAATGAAGATTAAAAAAATTGCATTTCCATTTAATCCAAATATGCTTTCTAAAACGACTCAAATCATTAGTTGTAGAGCGCATGCTAAAACCATTGCTAGAACTAATGTAAGAATATGTTCTAGAACCGTTCCATAGAACCAGTTTCCAACGTTTCAATTTATAACCCAAAAAAAGAATTGGTTGGAATTCGTTCGAAACCATTAAAATTTATTTGATACGACGTTATTTTATTTGGAACTACCTAGAATCGATTAATAAAACAACAATTCTGTACTGGAATTTAAAAAAAGAGAAAAGGGACTAAAAAACAGTCCATTTATCCAATTATTGGTATTTCCAATCAACTTTTCAAATGAAATTCGGTCAGTAAAAGTGTACGGTAAGCAACCATTTATTTTGTGATAATACAAGTGAATTGGTACCATCTATAAATTTCAAAAAAAAAAAAATTGTCCATAATCGAAAGTGGTTACTGCAAATATGGTATTCGCCATCAAATATGCCACCAAATTACAAGTTCAGTAGTACCAACCGAATTGTGGATTGCATTGTTTATACAAGGTGGCGCAAAAATAACCTTCCGATGTTTTTTGGCTGTAATTAAAAAAAAAAATGAAAAACTTTGATTCTTCTTGTGGATTATTTTTATTTGGTATTTTAATTTTTTTTTACATCAAGTCGAGAATATGATGTCATGTAAATGGCCGCCGCCACAGTTGATTGTCTTTTGAGCCCTTTTTATGGCATTTTCCATCACTTTGGCCAAAACTTCCGGCGATAGGTCCTCACATTCTTGACGGATATTGTATTTAAGAGCTGCAAGAGTCTGAGGCTTGTTGACATAAACCCGCGACTTCAAAAAGCCCCACAAAAAGAAGTCTGGAGCGGTCAAATCAGGCGATCTTGCTGGCCAGTGCAAATCGCCAAAACGGGAGATTAGGCGCCCGGGAAATGCATCCTTCAGCATATCGGTTGTGGCACGTGCAGTGTGTGCCATTGCACCGTCCTGTTGGAACCACATGTTTTCCAATCCCAATTCATCAAGTTGCGGCAAAAAGAACTCGTTGATCATTGCTCTGTAGCGCTCACCATTCACAGTAACCGTTTGGCCCGCGACGTCTTCGAAGAAAAAAGGTCCGATGACTCCTCCAGCGAAAACAGCACACCATACAGTGACTTTGAGCGGGTGTAATGGCTCTTCGTGGGTTACACGCGGATTTTCAGTGCCCCAGAAGCGTAAAATTTGCTTATTTACGTACCCGCTAAGATGGAAATGGGCCTCATCACTCATGATTATTTTTGATGAAAAATCATCTTCCTCTTGGTGGTGATTAGGGATGGCTTGAGCGTATGTTACACGCGATTGGCGGTCAGCAGCAAACAGCTGATGCACCGTCTGGACTTTGTACGGAAACATCTTCGCTGTAAAGACCGTCGACTGATACCCATTTGCGTGGCAGGTCGTCTGGTCGATGTCGACGGCGCTTCCGTGACATCCTCGGATACAGCAGCAATATTCTGTGCAGAACGGCTACTCCGGGGTCTGCCACGCCTGGCAGCATCTCGTGTTGTGTCAGTCTCTTCGAGGCGAGCGGCTAAACGTAGCAGTGTTTCACCAGTAGGCGTTGGACGGCCAGGAAATCTGCGACGAAATTCACGTTGTGCCAAAGTCAGCGACCGATTATTGGTCAAATAAATAGTCATTAATATTCCGAGTTCTGGAGCAGTGTAGCGTTACATTGTTTATTAACGTTTATTTCGCATGTGTTTACTACACAAATGTCAAAACAGAACTGACATTAGGGGCCAATCGCAAAATTTATAGCATTTTCTGATAGGAGGATTACTTTTGCGCCACCTTGTAGAAGCAACTAATGATTGGTACTGGTAAACGAATTTGAGACAATGTTTGTTTTCACAACAAAGTATTTAAATTGAAATTTAGCACTCAACTTTTATAAGTGTTTGTGGTGTAGTGGGAAGAGAGTTTGCCTTGTACTCCGAACTTCCGAGTTCAAAACTCGGAAAAGACAAACACAAAAATTTTTTTTTTTTAATTAAAATAAAACATTCAAATGTTTAAATAGCAAATAAGGCAATAAAATTAAAAGTGATTGTGGACACGGTTTAATACCAGAACAATTAAAATTTCAATAAAATTTTGTTGAACGTAATAATATTTATTTGGAATGTAACTAGGCAACTGAATATTAGCTTCCACGGCTTAAAAATGTATTTTAAAATTACGATAGTTGTCGTAACCGCCGGTATTCGATGGGCAACAAATTCGGTGGCCACAACTGAGACTATTTGTTGGGTGAAACAAAAGAACTACACTCTAAAAAATGATTGTAAATTTACTACTATAAAACGAGTAAAGTTTCATGTACTATTACGCTAATTCGGTAAATTTTTACATCAAAATGCGTAAAACTATTTTGCGCACACTTTTATATACAATAATACCCACATACAGTATTTTCACCAATTATGTGTTTACAATTAAACACATTATGCCTAAAAGTAGTATTATTTTGTTAAATAAAATTTTCACGCACAAAGTTTGTAAATATACTAACTTATAATAGTAATTATTATTTTGACATTTTTAAATTGAAAAAAAAATGAAACGAATTAAAAAAAAGCATAAAAATCTAAAAAATTTAATTTGTTGACAATTTTAATGGAAAAAAATGTATAACTGTAGTATTTGTGCTAGTGTTTAGTTTATAGTTTATTTCCAAGTGTGTGCAGAATAATTGTGGAAAACTATTTTCAAAATATAATGTATGTACAGAGCTTTAAAGAATAAAATTCTTTATTCGATTTATTCAGTCGGTTTAACTCAATCGATTTAAAAATATCGCCAATATTGAAAAAAATTGTCAAAATTGAAAAAATCGCCAAAAATCGCTAAAATTGAGAAAATCTTTAAGATAAAAAAAATCACCAAAAATGAAAAAAACGTTAAAATAATAAAAAAAAAAATCGCAAAAAATTAAAAGAAAATCGGCAAAAATTAAAAAAATCGTCAAAAATTAGAAAAATAGCTAAAAATGAAAAAAAAAAAATTCGAAATTAAAAATAAAAAATTTGCAAAAAAAAAATATCGCCAAAAATGAAACAAATTTTCAAATTGGAAAGAAAGCTTAAATTGAAAAAACGAAAAATATTGACGAGAAACTTAAAATAGCTGTAAATGTATCTTTATTAGTTTTCGAAACACAGGCGACGTTCCAAATAAAAACGCGTTCTAGGAACCTAGCCAATCAGGCCGGTATTGGGTTTGAGTTTTGAACACCTGTGCAAACTTTTTTCCAGTTGCTTTTTTATTTTTTGAGTTATGGACGTTTTTTATTTAGTCAATTTTTAAAAGGTACATATTACGAAAACTAATGGAGCTGGGGAAAAAATTGCTGCTCCATTGTTCAAAACTCAACCCCATTACCCCTACAACGATCCTAAATTTCGAATTGATAGGCTGGATTCGTAAATCGCGTTTTTCTCGAAAAGTAAGCATCGTAGATAAAAAAGAGTATTTATTTGAAGAGTATTTATGTTTCAAGAACTAACAGAGATAAATAAAAGACACGGACAACTTTTTCCAATTTGAGCAATTTTTTTTATCAATTATGGTGATTTTTTTTTAAATTTTCGCGATTTTTTACTTTTGCCGTTTTTAAATTTTGAAGTTTTTTCATTTTGGCAATGTTTTCACTTTTAGAAATTTTTGGCGATTTTTTTTTTTAATTTTGGCAAATTTAAGTAATTTATTTTTAATTTTGGCGATTTTTTTTTAAAATTTGTCAATTTTTTCAATTTAAGTAAATTTTACATTTTTGGCGTTTTTTTTTCAATTTTGGAGATTGTTTTAAATTTTTGGGATTTTTTTCATTTTAACGATATTTTTCGACTTTAGCAATTTTTTTCAATTCTGGCGGTATTTTTCAGTTTCGCTGATTTCGGCAAATTGTAAATCGATTAAGTTAAAAATAGATTGAACTCCCAATTATTGAATTCGCAATGATTGAAGAAAAAAAATCATTCGATTTAAAAAAATCCGATTTAATTTTTTAAAATAGAATTCAATCTTTGAAGCTCTGTATATGTACAACAACTTATATACAAATATTTATTATTAAATTTATTATTATACAACACATTAATAAAACTCTTTCTAAAAATTAATTTTTTGTTTCATTTGAAATTTTTTTGGTCTGTTATTCTTTTTTACCGGAAGGTAAAGATACGCATTTTTAGGGGGTTTTTACGCTTATAAATATGTATTTTTACGCATTTTATACGTATAATTGCACGTAAATCATGTTTTTTTACACGAAAATTTGGTAAAATTACTCATTTATTTACGCACTTTCATTGTAAATTTACTAACTTTGTGTTCACAAACTTACTTTCCATTTACACACATAGAGTAAATTTACCCAACTTATAGTAGGAGTACAGTTTCCTACTATAAGTTGGGTAAATTTCAACAGAAATTAATTAGAGTGTAGTACATGTTCTTCAAAAGCTCGTTAGAATTAGTTCTCAAAGTGACAGTTTCAAACAAAAATCATGGGACACAACACCGAACTAGAAGCAGTTCTGACTCTAAAGAACTAATTGTATAACTAGTTGTGGAACTAATACAAGTTTAGCTGACAAGTAACATTTTTATTTTCTTTTGAATAGAACAAATTATAAATTTGTCATAACATTTATAATTGAAGGGCTTATTGCAAAAACTTGATAAGCCACATTTTATTTCTAGTTTCTTTTCGCCTTTTGAAAGGTTTTTATGTGACTTTTATCTACTATGTACTTCTAATAAGTGTTTAAGCAAGAAGTCTATTAAACATTATTCAATCGTTTTCTGTGAAACAGCGAAAATCCACAAAACAATAAATGTGGCATATCAAGTTTTTGCAATAAGCCCTTCAATTGTAGGTTTCTATGTGGTAAAAAATGGATTAAAGTGAACCTTTCATATAAAATGTCCGTTTTAGGATCGGTTTCAGTTAGCGTGGGTAATTAACTTTAAAAGGAAAGTCATTTGCTTTTTTATCAAATAACTTTTAGTGTATTATCAACCAGTCTAGATAAATATTTTATGTACATTTCGTTAATCATTTCAAAGAAAGTCACCAAGCAATTTTGTCTAAATCACTTGAGTGGCTTAAAATGAAACAAGTGTGAATTTTGCTTAAATTTAACATTAAGTACATCAGTGCGTATAAGTGATAAATGTTAATGTTCTACCAAATATTACTCATACGTACATTTGGGTGTGTGTGTGTTTGAGTGTATAATATTTGACTATTTATTTGTGTGTGATTGTAATATCTTCATTTATTTATTTAACTTTAGATAAGACAAACTCAATACACAAAACACCAACAACAACTTAAGAAGGAACCACAACAAATATGATTAAGAAATACATAAATATGTATGTGTGCATAAATGTTTTCTGGTATGTGTGTATGTATGTATGTGTAAAACTAGATAAGCTATAGCAAATAAAGATTTGAAAATTGTTATAGTTCTTATGTGACATATACGCTACATTAATTTAATTTTTATTACATGTTTGATTGCATAGAGGGGGAGACATGATACTTTGGTTTGTATGAGTGTCAATATGTTTAAATGCATAAGTGTGTGTTTGGTTAAGTGAATGTGTGAATCTTTTACGTGTTAGTACGTGTGTAAATCTCAAATATATATGGTAAAAAATTTATAAAATTTTGCTTTATGTATTTTATAGTACAAGTAGGGGAAAGTAGTGTACCTTGAACCAACAGTACCTTACCATTTTTTGAGTATATTTTGTACATTTCAAAAATATGATCTTCTAGATGGTGTTTTATTTAGCCTTGCGCCCATGTTTACCATAGATCTAGGTCCACAAGTTAAATATATGCAAAGAAAAATGGGGTGTTGTAACTTGAAACGCCAAAAGTAATTTTCAGAAAAATTTTTGAAGTCAATTAAAATTGTGTAAGTAGTTTACTAAAGTCTAAAATTCAAAATTGGTAAATTTATATAGTTAATAAGAGCAAAAGCAAAACTTTTCCGAGTGTAACTTGAAACAAATGTTTTTTTTTTGTTAAATGTTAATTTCAATGCTTTTTCACTGTAATAATTGATCATTATTACCAAATAGGCGGTAAACATGAGAGAGAGAGTATAAGTAAAAAAAAACATCGGAAAATGTTTTTTTTTAGGATATTCGTTATTAAAAAATAATCAAGTTTTTTACATATTGGCATTTAAAGACACCTATATTAAGGACCTAATTCTAGTGAATATAATAATCCTATGTATTCCCTTTAAAACGAACCGGATCAATAAAATATAGTGAAAAATATGCGTTCAGCCCCACTTTAGTCTAATAAATTGTAATTTCAATGAATGAATGAATTTTGAGAGGTGAATTTTCTTAAAATTTTTTTTTTTTTTTTTGTTCAAGAGAAGCAACACTCAGGAAATTCTTCCTATTAATTAATGTGTTGCTTTCTTTGGCAAGGGGATAGTGGAGAGATGAAAGGTGGTGAAATATGAAGGGCTTCAAACATGACAACACTGTAATTGCGCGAGTAGATAAGTCTTAGAACAGTTGGTGCTCGCCACCTGATGTAGAGTTCGCGAATTTATTGAAGCTTTTTTTTCATAGCCCTGATTCATTATTTTACTTCGGTGGGGTTAAGTGCTATGGGAACACCGAAGGTGGGCGCAGCGATACATATAAGTGATAGAAAACTCATACATATTATTTTTCTAAATTGATGTTGTCGTCACCGGGAATCGAACCCGGGACCATCTGTGTAACAGTCCAACGCGCTAACCATTACACCACAACGCCCACGATATTTATTCTTATCCAAGTTAATCTCAAAATTGGGATATCCAGTAATATCCGATTAGATCCCTTTAATATATTACTGGATTCAGTTGGATCAAAATTGATTTGAAAATTGGGGTATCCAAAAATATATAATTTAAGATCCTGATACATCCAAAAATATCCCGTGAGATTAATTTAGATCTACTTGGATCTAATTAGATACAAAAAGAAAAGTAATTTTTGGTGGATATAATGAGATATTTTTAGATTAAATGGGATTTACTTATATACCACGACATATATTATTTTTAATAAAAATATAAAAAAAAAATTAAAGAAAAATTATTTGGATATCTGCACATATATATGGGGTTATATATAACAATATAAAATTATGTCTTCTAAGCACAGAACATATTAATTATGTTGGACCATATATAATCATATATCAAACAAAATTCTTAATATTACTGGCATATATAATTCTATCTTGAATTGTATTATTCATATGGTACCATATATAAGCATATCTTATATAACACACAAACATATTTTTTATAATACAGTATATATTATTATGTCTTAAATTATATTGCTTATATGTCACCATATACGATTCATATTTTGTTTTTTATAAATAATATTGTTTATGCGACTAGATCTGTCATATCTTATTTTGTAATTTAATAAATGTCAATATATAATAATATATCGTTATATATGTTACCACATAAGAAATATATAATCATATATGCCCATGCATGACACCATATTTAATCACTTGTTATAATATATTTTGATGTGAAAAAATATAAGCCCACACTGAGAGAATTATCCGCATGATATAAATTAATTTTTCCATTAGATCAATAAAATGTCACTGGAACTCGTCCATTGAAACTTTTCATTAAGTTAATGATGTTTTTCTTCAAATTTAATGAAAAATTTCATATAATTTATTACAAATTTCATACGACTAATGAAAAAGTTTCATTAAAAATAGTTTCATTAAAATTATTAAGCTTTTTCATGAAGTTAACGAAATTTTTCATTCATATTGTGAAGAAAATTTCCTTATCTTAGTAAACAAATTTCATTAAAACTCGTCCACGGAATTCTCTCTTATGTATATATAATTTTTATTGCTCGGGTGGTGAAGGGTGTAATGGGCTCGAACCGACCCATTATAGCACTCTTATTTGTTTATTACTGACCCGTTGTCTAATTATTCTCAACTATGGTATAGTAAAATTGAATAAAAACTAATGAGCGTGGCCTAAAAACAACATATTTTCACAAGAAACAAATTTTAGTTAAAACACATTTTAAGCCTTAAAACTATAGTTATAAACGAATATCAGCTTAAAATAACAATTTTTAAAACTTGTGTAAAAGTTAATACTCGTTTATGCATACAGTTTTAAAGATTAAAATGTGTTTTAACTAAAAATGCATTTGAAATGCTGTTTAATATTTTAATGAATACGGGAGTAAGTGTTAAAAGGTATAACAAAATTCCAAAAATAAGGAACTTGGCGATTATTTATCAAATTTTAAAATGTCTTGAATATTTTAATGCAAACGATTTAAGTACTCTTAAAGGCAATTGTTTCAATGTACACCACAATGCCCTACAATATACATTTGTAATACTACTACAACATTGCAATCAGGCGCCGGGTTTTATTCTTGTTCTTTTTCTTCATTTTCTTTACAAATACACACGTAAAATATAAAAAAAACAACTTGTTAAGTATAACAACAGAAGGTTAGAATTTAATAGAAGAAAAATCACATGTATTCTTCTTTATATGAATGGGTATGTGTTTCTTAGGATGTCCCTTAAAATAACTATTTGTCGATTTTCTCCCAGTTTTATTACAAATGGTTTCAAGTGGAAGAATCGATTTTTTTTTTTGAAAATGTCGACACCAAATGGCCCATTTTGGAAAAAAGCGTGTTATTATCAAAAGTTCCCAAACTTCGAATATTCGAAAAGTTTATTTTTTGCTTAATTTGAAGATGTCGTTGGCTATTTTTATAATATAATAGCTGTTATTAAAGAAAAAAAAATGGAAGAATGATAATTGGAGTTTGTGTTTGGAGCGACTCTTTTCTACATTTTATGAAAATTGCTTATTTTGATAAAAACTTATCAAACTTTTAATATTTTTGTTAAAGTTTGCATACTTTTCAAAAAAAAAAAATATCACTTAAATTTTATAATACATTAATTATCTTTACTGTAATTAAAAAAAAAAAAAACATTCAATTCATTCAATGGCCTCGGTACATAAAAGACCCATTAAACTTAATTTTAATTATAACTACAGGATTGTAAAGCTTTTAAATTTTTAAAAATATATCTCCTTTATAAAAATAATAATGTTATATAACTTGATCCATATAGAGTTAATTTTTACACTTTTGTGCAAAAAATACATACTAGGAAATTTACAGATTAACAATTTTCAAAATTTTCTGAAAAATATCACTTAAAGTTTATTAGATTATTATTATCTTTACGTTTATTTAAAAAATCTTTAACCCTTGATGGCCGAGAAAAAAAAACACTTTTCATCATACACGACTAGGAAATTTATAGAATTATAATTTTCAGATTTTTCTTAAATTTGGATACATGGTAGAGGCTACTGAACTAACGAACAATCGCAATTCTTTATAGTTCCAATCTTAATTTTATGGGTTAAGAATGTGGCGTCATAAGTAAAAGGACGTTTTCGCATTTTTATCAAATTCGTGGTTCATTTTGCATTCAAGGCTAAAGTGGGTTAATGACATCCGTTGAAATCAGAATTGCATATTTGGATAATTTTAAGAATATTAAATATATAAATGAAATACAAAAAACTTTTTTAAAAACTCTTAATGTCAAATCTATTTTTAAGGGACACCCTAGTATCTATGTGTGTTTGATTGTGTGTATACGCGTGTGTGTAAGAAATTCTATCGCAAATACACTATTTACAATCATGTTTATTTGTGTTTATTATAACAAATATTCTACAATCACTAGTTTTTTTGCTGCTTTTGGGGCATATTTTTACGTTTAGAATTTATTATTGACACAAAAAGTTATGAAATTTCTATACTCTATAGATTGAATGAAGAAGAAATTTTTACAATCATCTACATCGCTGTCGTATTTACAGTTTTTTAAACTCAGTTTGGAATTTCTAGATTTTTCGTTCTTTTGCTAAACTTTCTAATGTACGAATAAAAAATTAAACTATACCTTTCACCTAGATAACAAATTTTCTATATATTAAAGTTTCAATATTGGCACTTTAGAATATGTAATGATTTTCGCTTTTCTAAAATTGCAAATTAAACGAAAACATGCCCTTCATGAACATATTTATTCGGAATCCCCTGAGTTTTTAAATTGAAACTATAATTTATTTTAAACAAAGAAACTATAGGAAAAAAATGTGAGAATATAAAAATTGTGAATATTAAAAAAATCAAATGAAACAATAATTTTCATTTAAACAATTTACTAAATGAATTATTGTATTACAATAAACAATATTTTGATAAATTTTAATATTGAAGAATCCTTTGTGATTCAGGCAGAAAGAAAATAAAAAATACGATTTGGTGCGACTGTACACAACAATAAATACCAGCCTCAGATAGTTTTTTTTAAGAAATGCTAACCATTTGCATCCCAGTAAAACTTTCTATTACCTGGTAATAAGTTTGGTAATAAGATATTAAGGTCGGTAACTGCTCACTTTTGTATACAAACCTGGGTATATCATTCTTGCTTTTGCAGGAAACAAAACAATTGTTATTTTTTGTCTGCCGATTTTCTTTATATTAAAAAAATATATTCTCTTATATGCTTATAACACATCTCCATATTCAGTTTTAAATTTTTCAAAAACTCGCAATTTTTTCACGGTTTTTAAAAATTTAAAAAATCCCATATATGTAACTTTGATGTGCCCCCTTACTCGAAAGTTGCTATCGGATTTCGCTGAATCGAAAATCGTTCGATTTTTACGATTGTCCTCTTTCACACCAATGCAAAAAAGAAAAATTCTTTAAAAAAGCATTTTTATTGTAAATGCAGTTTTTAGATGTATTTTCAAAATTGTTCTCCCCCATCAAAATTATTTAAAAATGAATAATTCGGAAATTTAAATTTTTTTTTATAAAATTCAATTTTTCTTTTTCTGTCACGCGAATGTCATCTAATTTTCTCCATTTTTTCACAAAAACCTTATCCATTATTTCCATGCATAAAATAAAATTTTTTGTATAATTTATAATTTTCATATTTTAAACAGCCCGACGAAAAAAGTTTATGTACAGTCATATATAGCGATATATATCTACATTTCATATTAATTTTTAGAAAATTTTTAGTACATCACTATATATAATCGTATCATGTTATCATGTGATGACATATACATAATCAAATTGAAATCACGTATAATTTTCCAGTCCATTGATTTATATTTAAATTTTTATTATTTTTTGCAATGTGAAACAAAATAGTACACTCAAAAAAATAAGTTAGTAGAAAAGTTAGTAAAACATCTTGTAAATTAGGTATACCATTTTTTTCAGCAAATTTTTTGCTAAAATTATGTTTTAAACTAAAATTTTAGTTATACTTACTGTTTTGAACTAACGTTTTAATAATATTTTACTAATGTTTTACTAATTTATTTTGCTAAAAAAATTGTGTTGATTAGCATATCAATAGTGTGAACGACAACCAGACTGAAAGATATACTCAGAATGAATTAGATATCGCGGCATGTCACGATGTAGTAGTGACAAGGAAAAGTATACTAAAAAGTACAACTCTAGTAAGACATAATATAAAAAAACCAATCATGGAAGATTTTTGTATCTGTTTTTCATACATAAAACAAAATTGTGGATTAAAACAACTTAAATTTTGCGTCGTCACCGGCTTGTGAAAGTAATTGTCTATTAATTAAATAAAAGACAAAATAAAATATTTAAATATAATAAAGATTAAATGTGTATTTGTAAACTAAATGTTTATATATATTAATAATCTTGTGTGGTCAAAATGCAAACAAATATGCAATAGGTAGACGGACTAAAGCGAAAGACAAAGATATGCATCTTAGGTAGATTTTTCAGTTTCCTTTTTCTTATTGCAAAAAAGGGTTGTATATGTCATGTTTTGTTATTTTTTCGTTACGTTTCTATAATTCTCTGCGGCACTTGCGTTCCTTTAAAAGATAGCATCATTTAGACAATAATGGATGTAAGTAGTTCAAAGATAATTTCGTTTATGTTATATATAATTATTTCTATTGTTTTTAGATATTACTTTAATTCATATCGTCAATTTGGGTGTATGAACATTTTTATATTTTGTGAAGTATTGTTTTTTTTTTTAAAAGAATCACAAACATATGTTTTATGATTTTCAGCAAATAAATTAACTAAAATATAATTTTCTAAAAATTTTTTGAGTTTTTTTCAGTCTACTAATATTCAGCAAAAATTTTATTAATTTTTAGCAAAGGTTTTTTAATTTCTATTCTACTAAGTGTTTGCTTTTGCTGAATCTACTAAATCTAGATTTAGCTGATATTAGCAATTTTTTTGCAAGCACCCTCTTGACTAAAATTTTGCTGACTCAGCAAAATTTTTTGCTGACTTTACTAACTTTTTTATTTGAGTGTAGAGCGATGTCATATCGACTCATTGTATATGTGTGTACAAAAAATTATTCAAATTTGAAGACCCTCGGTCAATTCCATTTGTGATGTATCATGGAACTCATGATATGTGAAATATTATTCTGTATTTCGTTGAAATTTTCCAATAATTTAGTTTTCATTTATTATTTGTTTATAAAATTTTCATTAGAATTAGGCACGTAGTAAAGCCATTATTGTTCTTGTTTTTATTATTGATTGTTGCTTCCGTATTATATTGTTGTTGAGCGAATTTATGTTGTTGATGAATTGTTATTGGCTATTTATTGAACAACAAACCATACTCCCCAACGGAATACCCGTTAACCATTTATTTTTGGAATTTCCTCAACACCAGCACCTCTACCGCCCCCTGCAGGCATGCAGAAAAATTCGCAAACATTTAAACTCAATTATTTTTGCTATTGTTTAATTTTCCCAATTTAACTGCTTCATACATATTTAACGAAAAACTCTTCATACCGACAATTGTATTTGTTTATACGAACAGTGATAATCGATATAACGGACACATTTATGTAATGGGCAGTTTTCATGGAACCTGATAGTAAACTAAGCTACCAATACACAGTAGGGTGTTTCACAAATATTTCGGAAATAATTTAGCAATTTCTTTCTGGCACATGGAATTTCCATGAAACTACGCGCTGGCATAATCAAAGCAATTTCAAACTTCAGTTTCAAAGAATGGTCAGCTAGATCCATAAGGCGCTGATCCAAAGTAAGACACCTAGGGTATTTAAAACCCCACCTCCCCCCCCCCACCCTTTCCACAACCTTAGAAATCGGGTCATCTATTAGGATTCGCGCGATGCTCATGTGACCCCTTAGGTCGCCCTGGTTACCCATATGCTTACCAGGATGGACAAAAATAATGAGACTAAAAATAAATAAAAAAAAACTAAATTTAATAAAAAACAATATTTTTTTAAATGAAACATGTCCATATGGAATTCGAACCCAGGCCTCCAGATTGCCAGTTAACAGCTATAACATCGCAGAATGTTGTACTTGATAGCAGTGTTGCCAACTTTAAAAAGGTGCGTTTTTAGGCTAAAAAAGACGTAAACAATATCAAGGAAATTTTTTCATCGTTAAAAGAAAATTTTCTGACATTTTTTTTTGAAAATTTATAGAATTGAATCAATTTACACATTACTAATTTTAATAAATATGAAAAGAGTTGGTAGTAAACTTGTAATAACCACTAAAATTAAGCAATATATACAGTTTAATATTGTAAAGTGTCACATTTTAAACATTTCTCGACCAAAATATATGAATTTAATAAATTTTTTAGGCTTTTTTACTACAATTTGGGTGTAATAAACAAAAATTACTTAGTGCTTTTTTACAATTTGACACCAAGAGTAAAATTTCCGCGTTTTGGAAATAGTGCTAAAAGCACCATTTTGGCATCACTGCTTAATAGATGAAAACATAAATGACTTGCTTTCACAAAATGTCATTACTTTCCAGCCTGAAAATAATTTTAAATAAGTAGTTATATACGTACTTACTATATGTGAAAAAGGATTGAGTATATAAATAGATTTTCAAAAAATTTTAAGATCATTGCTTTATATTTAAAATAATGATAAAAATAAGTACTTATGGGTAAGTCATTATTTTTTGTATTGAAATAATGGGAAAATTAAGTAGTTATTAGTCCTTATTATTTGTGTTAAAGTAATGCAGAGATTAAGGTGTCATTGCAGTTTTCACAGTGTGTGTCATTACAGGTAGTGAGAACAGTAATGATATGTCATTACCTTTCCTATACTAGGAGGATATGATTGTAAATGGTGGTTAAATTTTAAGGGTCGATGTTGACTTTGAATAAATCACAAATTATTTAGGAAATTATTGTCTTTTATTTTTATTATGGTAATATTGGTATGGTTCAATTATGTATGGAACAAATGGCGGCCACGACCTCGGTGGCACACCTCCATCCGATGGACCAAATTTTCGATGACGCTGAGGCATAATCGAGGTTCTATGCCGTTAATGTGCCGAATTATCTCATCCTTTAGCTCTTGAATTGTTGCTGGCTTATCGACTTACACCTTTTTTTCAAATAACCCCAAATAAAGAAGTCCAACGGTGTCAAATCACATGATATTGGCGGCCAATTGAGATAACACGGCCATTGAATTTATCACGCAAGAGAGCCATTGTTTCGTTAGCTGTGTGGCAAGTGGCACCGTCCTGTAGAAACCACATATCGTCCACATCCATATCTTCCAATTCGGGCCATAAAAAGTTCGTTATCATCTCACTATAGCGAACACCATTCACAGTAACTGCCTGACCGGCCTCATTTTGGAAAAAATACGGCCCGATGATGCCGCCAGCCCATAAACCGCACCAAACAGTCACTGTTTGTGGGTGCATTGGTTTTTCGCCAATCACTCTTGGATTATCATTCGCCCAAATGCGGCAATTCTGCTTATTGACGAATCCACTGAGGTGAAAATGTGCCTCATCAAAATCACGAAGTGCACGATATGCATTTTGATTTGAACGCCCATTTTCATAATAAGTCTGAATGACTTTAACACATAGCACGATTGTGTATCTTTCCATGGTTCAAATTGAGTTACTTTGAAATTGAGAAATGTTAAATTAAATGGAGAAAAAAAACTTGACGTTTAGGTGTGGTTCACAATTAACTTCGGCCCTTACAATTTAACCGCCCTTTATATACAAAATACAAAATTTTTATTTTCAAATGCGAATGATTCATTTTTGAATACCCGAGGTGCCCAACTTTGGAGTCTAAATGATCCGCACCTGTTGTCTCTAGCGGAGCTTTCTTTGAAATTTAAGCTTGAAATGACATTGATTATGGTTGTGTGAAATTTCATGGCAATTGGTACAGCCAGTAAGGAATTGTTGAATTATTTTCAAAATATTTGTGAAACACCTTACGGTACAGTGAAATAACTCCCAAATGAAATAAGTCCCAATGAAATAACTCCCAATGAAATAAGTCCCATCAAAAATGAAATAACACCCAATGTAAAAAAATGAAATATCTCCCAATGAGAAAAATGAAATAAGTCCCAATTTTTGGGAGTTATTTCAAAATTTAAAAATAAATCCCAAAAAAAATGAATTAACTCCCAATGAAATAAGTCCCAACAAAAATGAATTAACTCCCAATTTTTGTTTGTTTTGTTTTTCTGTTAGAGAACACTTTTTATTTCATAAGTATATGTAAGCATAGGTGGAGTGCAATAATGCCTTACGAAATAAGGCCTTTAAGGCTTTATTTCACTTTCAATTGAGAAATAAGGCCTTTATTTGCAAAAAGGCTTTATTGCACTTTGAAAGTGAAATAAAGCCGTAAAGGCCTTATTTCACTTAAATTTTTTTTTTAAATGAAGCAATTAAATTTCTTATTCTTATTCTTCTTATATTTTATTGAACAATTATAAAAAAATTTCATATTAACAAAAATTAATAGAACATTAATAATTCAACAAAAAATTTAACTGCAACAATATTGAAAATCTTTGCTTTATAAAGTTTTTCTGCGTGGCGGCCTGCGGCCGCTCTTAGGGGTTTTCTCCTCCATGGGACGCGGCAGGTGGCTTCGCTGAATAAAGTTTCCCTGCGCGCGTCACACTAGGGAAGATAATGAGACGGGCGCAGGAAAACTGTATTCAGCGAAGCCACCTGCCGCGTCCTATGGAGGAGAAAACCCCTAAGAGCGGCCGCAGGCCGCCACGCAGAAAAACTCCCAACAAAAATGAAATAACTCCCAATCGTAAAATTGTGTTTGCAATTAAAATGAAATAAGTCCCAACTGCGATGAAATAAGTGCCAATGGTAACTCCCAAATGAAATAACTCCCAACAAAAAACCTGTTGGGACTTATTTCATTTGGGAGTTATTTCATAATGAATTAACTCCCAACAAATATTATGAAATAAGTCCCAACGCATTGGGACTTATTTCATAATGAAATAAGTCCCAATTTACATGGAAAATTTTTTGGGACTTATTTCATTTTTCCATTGGGACTTATTTCATTTGGGAGTTATTTCACTGTACCACACCTTACTGTGCAATAGAGGTCACCTGTCTATAACGGAAAAATTCCCCGCTATCCGTTATTAGAAGTTCTCACTGTAATTAGAAAATATAGTACCAAAAACTGTTACTCATATATAGTTTTTTTTTTTTATCCAAAATAACAAAAATAAACATTTGTTGATGATGGTTTTTATTTTTTTTGTTTTTTTTTGGTTAAAATGCTCGCAAAAAACTATTTTTATTAACGAAAATTCATTTTTGGTGTTCAACAAATTTTTATGTTTTCTTTTTCGTTGGCAGAAAATACAGAGTTTTGGATAAAAACTTATGCTGGAACGTTAAATTTTTTATTATATAAATGTGCAACAATGCTGCTAAGTTTTTATGGATACAGTAGCTGGTTTTTAATTTATAATTATTTAAAACAAATTTAATATGTTTTTTCAAAACGCACTAATTTTGCAGCTTATCTAACTAAAAGTTTTAAAACTAGGTAAATTACACTCATCTGTAATTAAATTACACATTCTGTTGATATCGTTTAAATCTGTTATTTAACTAAAGTTATCAGTTATCTCATTTTACCACATGAACAAATTTCAGTTGTACTTAAACTAATTTGTTCTTCTAATGTGTAGTTTAATTTTTGAAAATTTGTCTCAAATGTGTGTGCGCTAGTGATTATGTGTGCGTGCTATAATAAGCGTAGTGATGGTTGTTTTTCAAGTGTGTATAGTTTTCTTTTACATAAAAACAAACACAAGCGTTTGTAGATTTAAACATGTTTGTGCTTCAGTCTAAAAACAAAAAATACCGGGAAGAAAGCTAGCCAAAATTTTGCGGGCTTAAATAATAAGGTTAGTATTAAAATAAAAATATATATTTATGTATGTGAATATGATTAAATATTATTTTGCTCTCATCCCCTTAATATTTTCATACAATTCTTCATGACACTGATAAAGTGTTGTAAACTTTTGATGTGGATGCTTCAAGTAACTCTACTACACTAACTGATGTTTCTTCATACGATATTTCATCGACTTGTCGAACATTGTGACGATAATTACCTTGTTGCACCGCATTTTCTTTATACTGAACACCCGGAGCGGATTGACACACACTTGCAATGTGGCCCATTTTAGAACATTTCTTACATTTTGATTTATTTTTAAAGTGATAACAATCTATTCTTTCGTGGGACTTACCACATTCGGGACAAGATTTAAAATTTTTCTTTGTTGAATTATTTGCTGGGCGATTTTGAAAATTCGAAGAACGATGAACTGCATTAACTTCTGTTAGAGTACCAGCTGCACCTTCCATTTCCTTACAAGCATTTGTGGTAGCTTCATAAATTGTACAAATTTGTAATACTTCCTCCAATGATGGATTGGACTTTTGTAGACATGTTGTTCGCACCTTCTCATGAGGTGTATGAATAACAATCATATCTCTTATTTTGTTATCAATATAAGACTCGTTGCAATTTACATTTTCACATATAAAATTACAATCTCTGGCTGCTCCACGCAAATCTGCTACCCACTCAGAATACGTTTGGTTCTCTTTCGTCATTGTATGATTGTAAAATTTGAATCTAGTTGCTAGAATATGCTGCTTTTTTATAAAATGGTCATTTAGAGCTCCAATTATATTGTTGTATGGTATTTCTTCAGCTTTGCCATTAAACATTTTCTGCAGCAGTTCCAGTATGTTGCTGCCAACCCAACTCAAAAAACAAGAACGCTTCGTTTCTTCATTAGATATGGAATTTGCTTTAAAAAATTGTTCCATTTGTAGGTGGTAAATTGACCATCTATCTGTTTCAACATTAAACTTTCCAAATAATGGAATTGGAAAACTTTGTTTAGTTGTTGACACTACATTTTCCAAAACGACTTTGTTTTGGGCCAGGATTTGGCTAATAAACAGATTATTGGATTCTTGAAATTGTTGTAAAACCTGTGTTAGAACGTTGATATCCATCTTCGTCGCCAAATGTTATAACGTGGTTAATAAAATCTTATAAACCAATATAGAAAATAATGAATGATATTTATTAAATGTAAATTGAAAAATTAATAATGTAAATTTGAAATGCAACATATAAAACTTGATTTAAAAGAATTTCTAATAATAATGTCAAATATAAAAAAGTGATATTGAACAGAGTTACAACATAAAGAAAAAGAGAAACAAAGCCAGACAAGAATGATCGATAAAAATAAATGCAGTGGTTGTTTTGCAAATTTGTATCCGTTTTTCTGCTAAAAAATGTTGCATTTCAAAAAATATAATTAAACTAATAAAATAATAAGGTTAGTTAAAATAAAAAAAAAATATTTACTTACGTGAATATGTTAAAATATTGTTTTTCTCTTTTTTCAGCCCAATAATATTTTCAAACAATTCTACCAGAGAAAGCAAAGCAATAACAAACAAGCAAGGATGATATGAAAAAGTGAAAAATAAAACGATATTAAGTGAATTTATATAGTGTTTTGAATTGTGTAATTTATAAAAGAATAAAATTAAATTAAATAAATAATTGTCAAAATGACAATTATTTCAACAGCATTTATTTTAAACAAAAATTCATCTAAATTTTTGTATATCTATTGAATTTTTTACCTAGTTTTAACCAACTAACATTTAGCAGAAAATGTGTGCTGATTTAAACTGCTTTATTTTCATTTACATTTAACAACATATCTGCCAAATTATTGTACTTTAACTAAAATTTAGATCACCTAAATTTAGCAGAACCTAATTCTCAACTTCATTGAAAATTCTGTTGGCGCATATTTAGTTACTTTTTTCAGTTGTCGCAGCTGAATTTTCAACTATTTGTACGAGTTTTTTTATGAGTGTACCACAAGTTTTGCATAAATTGTATTGTATTGTAATCTTTATTTAATAAATGAAAATAAATAAAGAAGGTAATTCATAACAATGACTTATAGTCGTCTGTTATAAAAATATATCTTAACAAACCTAAGTTTAAACTAAGTAATTATACAAATTCTTCTAATATCATTTTCCTATAATTTAATGCATTATTAACAAATTTATATAGCCTATTCCATCCGTTGGCAATGTTACTATTTAAAATATTTATGAGTTCAATTTCATTAAAATGACTTTTACCTTAATACCTGCTTCTGAATTCTCTGAGTATAGGGCACGTTGCAATGAAATGCTGCAGTGTTTCATCTTCACCAGTATTACATTAACTGCACGTTTTGCTGTCACTACTACTAAACGTATTGGCACGTAATGGCAAAATATCACATCTGGTTTTGAAAATTATTGTGATTTGGTGTAGGTTTTTGGATGTTTCAATGTAATCTCTCCCTTTACTGTGATCTAAATATCTATAAAAACGGGTTCTGCTGTTTAAAGCTTTTTCTTGCATTTGTGCACGGGTTTTGTTTTTCATTTGTTGTAATAACAGGGTACCTCTCGAAAGCCATTCTTCTTCAGACGTATTTTCAAATCTTATATTGAACTCACTGCCTATATTATTAATTTGTTTCGATCAAAATATGTTGTTTCTTAAAATAAGCACTGAAAGTCTATAAGGCAGTCTGTTTTCATTGTATAGTAGTTCATATGAAGGTCTAGAGTGTACAAATAGCTTAGTTCTGTATTTGTTTCTAAATTCAAACCATAATTTGGGGTGAAATCTGGCAACTTAAGTATTCTTTTTATAAAATAACGTTGCAACTTGTCCACTTCGTCAAATAACCAACATCCCGAAATTTGAGCTGCGTATGTTTGTATAGAACGGCACACAGATTGAAAGAGCTTCCATTATGTTTCAAGTGTTATGTTTGCTTTTCCCATAAAACTTTTCCAAGTGGCGTTTATACTGTTCTTCGCGGATGTATTTCTATTTTCAAGGTGCTTTGTAAAACTCATTTTTGGCGTCAATATTACTCCAAGATAACAGTATTCGTTTACGATCTTTATTTATTATTTTTTCATGTGTTGCAAGTCTACCACTATTACGGAATACCATCATTTCCGATTTGCTCATATTTACTTCCATGTTCCACAGCTCACAATATCTTTCCAAATTATTAACCATTCTTTGTAAAACAGATATTACAATATCGTCTTCGTAGAGTAGATTATAGCATACATTATGCCACAAATTTAGATAAAGTCTATGTTAACAATCTTTTAAGCAAAAGTAGTTGTTAAATTTATTTCCAGACTAATTACTCGCTGCATTTTTTGTTCGTTATGTCTCAAAAGTAATAGGTTAAATAAAACATAGCGAGAATTTTATTGAACGAAAAATAATGAAATTTTTCAGTAAAACAATGAAAACAAACATTTTCTCAAAAGCACTGAAAAGCATCATACATTTTATGAAACCAGCTGTTTCATTTTATGAAGACTTGCATTAACTTAATGAAAAGATTCAATGGACGAATTCCAGTACAATTTCATTGATTTTATTCGTATCATGCAGATATTTCTCTCAGTGAAATAACAACAAAGTATTAAGAACAAAGAGAGAATTTTCTTGGGTGAGTGTTAATGAAATTGAAAATATTTTATGAAACCTTTTCATTAGGCGCTGCCTTTAACTGTGTTATGAAAAGTCTTAATGGACGAATTTCAGTGACACTTAATATATCTAATGGATAAATTCATTTATATGCTGCACATAATTATCTCAGCGCACACTCTCTAATACAGTGGGGAGCACTGGTGACTACACGTAAGCACTTTTTACACCTAAAGATTCAGGACGAAAAATATTTGACTCTAGAACTAAAGTATATTTTTCTCGAGATATAAGGTACGCTTAATCCAAATCTGATCTCAGAATCACTCTCCGACATCAGGAGTTTAAGCTATATTAACAGGAAAAGTGTCATTTTTTTTTTATCAAAATGCTGCAATTTTTCGAATTTTTTTAAATTTTACACTGCGGGACTTTAAAATTGCAGATACAGGCTCAATTTCATTTTACAATGTTTTCGTAAGGAAATAAGTTATAAAAATGTTAAGGTTTCTTTGATCTTCTTTTATTTTATTCTTCTTAGTTTAAACGAGCTTAAGATCATTTATTTATTAATTATTTATTTCCAATATTTCGTCTCCACATTGGGTGACTTCTTCAGGGAACAAATATTACAATTTGAAGAAACGGTTTTAATAATTAAAAACTTATATACATATAACATTTTTTTTTTTTTAAAAGGCGGGAAATCAAAAAATTTATTATATGTATATAAGTTTTTAATTATTAAAACTAGTTTTTCAAATGTGGAAACGAAATATTGGAAATAAATAATTAATAAATAAATGATCTTAAGCTCGTTTAAACTAAGAAAAAGGAAATAAGTTTTCTTTAAAATTCAAAAACTGAAGAAAAGTAAGAGTAATGTGTCCAAGTGCCGTTACAAGTATTATGAAAAATATATTTTCGGGAAGGTGAAAATCGAAGCATTTTGTTAATATATCTCGAACGCCTGATGTCGAAGAGTGATTCTGATACGATATTTGGATTCAGCGTACCTTATACCTTTAGAAAAGTATAATTTAGTTCTAGTGCCAAATATTTTTCGGCCTAAATCTTTAGGTGTAAAAAGTACTTACATGTACTTATGAGTCTGCAGAGCTGTGACTGAATCATTCATTTTTGAATTAATTCGCAAATCATTCATGCACTGAATTAGTAAAATTTTGAATTAATTCTTTTCGCCAAAAAACGAATTGAATGAAATTTGAATCGATTCATATGCATTTGGCTGGAATGAATTGCAATTCATTTTAAATCAAATGAATTCGGCAAAATTAATTGCAATTCATTTTCAATTCAAATAAGTTTGGCGAAATGAATTGCAATTCATTTCCAATTCATTTGACTTGAATTGAGTTTGAATTAATTCAAATGAATTAGAAAAATGAATTGCAATTCATTTTCAATTCAATTAAATTGATTTTGAATTAATTCAAATGAATCTTATGAAACTCTTCATCACATATAAGAAAATTTTATAAATATGATTAATAACACGGTGCAATATTTTTTCTAATTCATTTGAATTAATTCAAAATCAATTTAATACAAATGAATTGAAAATGAATTGCAATTAATTTTTCTAATTCATTTGAATTAATTCAAAATCAATTCAAGTCAAATGAATTATAAATGAATTGCAATTCATTTCGCCAAACTCATTTGAATTGAAAATGAATTGCAATTCATTTTGCCGAATTCTTGAATTGGAAATGAATTCCAATTTATTTTTACCAAATTCATTTGAATTAATTCAAATTTCATTGAATTCTTTTTTATGTGAAAAGAATTATTCAAAATTCAATTCAAATTCGTAACGAATTGAAATCAAAAATGAATGATTCATTCACAGCTCTGGTAGGTGGGAACAGATGCAATATAGAAAAAAGTCCGGCAGTAGATTGAAACTCTGTTTTAACTGTGATGTTTTTGATGTTTTAAAATTGTTCTCCTAAAATTATTTGTATTTTTTTTTTAAATGTTCAACGTACTCAATTGTTTTCATATTACTGTGAGCAGTTACTGTCTGCAAGTATTGCGGCTTTAGTTAAGTAAATAGAATATACAATAACCAATCAAATAAACAAGTATGCATGTAGTAAAAGTAAATAATTCCCATAGCAGTTTGTATTAACATTATAAATTGCTGTAATACTCTTACGGTATAAATTAATTAAAATCTCAAATAAGATATGCAAAAAATAAACACGAATGGTTGAAATAATTGTTTTTTAGAGAAATATTGAACATTTTTAAAATTATGTTAACAACAGCTTAATTCTTGCCAGCATATATATGGAACATTCTTTGCGAACAGGATAAACCCCACCACAACCCCATGCAAAAATTGAACTTGACGTACAGTGCTGTTTAATGGCTTAACATTTTAGTGCATATATCTACTTTCAAAAGTCGAGTGGCACCTCTATGGAGCTGCCGATTTTTTAGCCAATGTGGAGCCGCAAGTTGAGATACTACGTGCAGAGACGCTTAAAAATTGGCACACGGCTTTTTCTGGGATCGCTGAGGTCGAGTCTCGCGTAAGATTTAAAAAATCATCGAATTATATAATATATTTTTTTCTAAGAGTTTAGAGATCGCTGAATACGAATCTGACATTAGTTTTTAGAAAACCAAATTTGAACCGGCACTGATCAATTTTTAGAAAAATTATACGAAATTTTTAATTTTTAAAATCTGATTTCAGATTCGTGTTTACCGATCTCTAAAACTTTTAGAAAGAAATTTTTCATATAATTCGATGATTTTCTGATTAACGATTCGTCAGCGACCCCCAAAGCTTTCCAAGGAGAAATTTGGAGCCATATTGGCTCCTTCATTTTGAATTTTTAATCCGATGACTTTTTAAAAAATCATCCGCCATATTAAATCCGACATTGTGAATTTTGAAAATCCTATTTCTCATTCGTATTTAGCAAAAACAAAACCGATCATATTAAAAATAAAACATCCGCCATATTTTATCCGTTTGAATTTTGAAAACGTAATGTCAGACTAGTAATCAGCAATCCCGAAATCTTTTAAGTGACGATTTTGAAGCAAATTCGAAAAATTTTCTAGATCATCCACAATATTTTATCTGCCATTTTTAATTTTGAAAATCTAATGCCAGATTAGAGCTCAACGACCCCAAAATCCATCTATTCCAAGTTTTATGCCGTTTTCGTCACACTTTCACATATTTCTTAGCGTCAATGAAAGTACCCAGCCAGAAATTGCCAATGATCAGAAACTGGTAAAGCACTGGTAAAGCACTTTATTTTTAGTACCATTGGCAGAAATTGAAATTAAAGCACTGGCAAAGTCCTTGTTTACAACGCTTTTAAAACGTTGGCAAAATGAGCTTTGCCAGTACTTGATTTATAAAATTTACAACCGTCAACAAATTAAAGCACTGGCAAAGTCGTGATTTATAACGGTTTGCCAACGTTAGTAAAACGTGCTTTTAAAGCATTGATTTTAAAAAATGTACTACACTTTGTTAAAAAATATTAAAATTGTGCTTTTTTATGTTTGTGAAAAATCTTTTTTAGACCAACTTTTTTTTTCCAGCGTTAGAAAGTTAATTCCAACAAACGTTATGCCAGTGCTGGCAAACTAGCACAACCAACAGTTAGCCACCTGTTATCACTTGTTTACGTTTTAAGCTATCAAGTATTATGTGTCTCATTAGTTCAGTGGGTAGAGCTCTCGGTTGGCAATCTGGCGGCCAGGGTTCGAGTCACGGCAGGACCAAAACATTTTTAAATTAACTTTTTTTTAAATATTATTTTGGAAAATCTATGCTCTGCCAACTCTAGTACCACCGTTAAAAGCACTGGGCCAACGCTTTGCCGTTCGTATTTTTCTGGCTGGGTAGCATCTCAACTCGCCGCTTAATCATTACTGATATGCACTAAAATTTTAAGCCATTTGCAGCTCTATATGCCAAGCTCAATTTTGGATGATTAGAAGAGCATGGGGTAATACAAAGCATTGGACTATTCCGAAAAATCCCCCGAAAAGTTTATTAAATTATATTTGTCAATCTCTTTATGAAGTAAGAGATTCATCGAAAGAAGCTAAAACAATATTTATGGTAGATTTTGGAAGCTAGGGTGACACTTTAACCTATTTTTTAGTGCTGTTTTTACCATACTAGATATGTTAGTCATCAATACACAAAACAAAAAAAATATAAAGTTTCTATTAAAATATTTATTAAATTAATTAAAAGTGCAATTAAATTCGGTTCTATTAAGAAACTTGTAGTATCAAAAAAATAAAATAATTTGCAACTATATAATTGATTTAGTTTTAATTAATATTTTAATCGTATCGATTAAAAATATAATCGAAAATTGTTGTAGATAATATTAAAACTTTAATAAAATAGCAAATAATCGACAAATTCGGGAAAAATAGCAAAAATTTTAAAAAATAAATCAATAAAATTGTAAAAAAAATCTGTAAATTTAAAAAAGGTTAAACAAATTTTTAATAGATACCATTAAAAGTTTAATTAAAACAGCGAAAAATCGCCAATAATTGAGGAAAAACTCCCAAAATAACAAAAATAAAAAACCTACATCAGATTGTTTCACAATTTGTTAAATAAGTTTTGGGACTTTAGCACATTTAATTACTATAAATGCAAAAAAAAACCTTTAGATTGAAAAAACGTTATGAATTCAAAAAAATCTTCTAAATTGGAAGCACTCTAGTTATGACTGTATTCCCCATGAAGGCGTGCCAGACGGTCTTGATTTCGCTTGATTTACAAGAATTTTTAGTGCTCGCCAAGAATCAAGAAAATATATGATATGTCAAGATATTTGGAAGCCCAACCAAAAAATACTTTTTTTAAAAGTTTCCCTTGAACAAAGTTTTGTAAAAAGCAACTGAACATTTCTTTAAACTATTATGGTGAATGGTCTTCTTTTGTGTATTTTTTATAAATATAACAAATGATAAAATATGGTTTCATTTTCACGAAAAAATTGCAAAAAGCAACCTACAAAGTTTAAAATTGCGTAGTGCATGTGGTATTAAATAGCAGTTTATCTATACCACGGTCAGTGATTGCACAAAAATTTCATGTAGACGCAATCAAACAATAAAAATCATAACAAATATTACAATATTTTCAGAATCACTGTTGAATGTTTATTATCAGAAACTGCAGTCTGATTCAATTGAAAACTTACAATGTAGTTATGATTTTTAGAAATATGCTTACATAGAAAAAAATTAAAAACGGGTATCAATTAAAAAATTTATTGAATCAATTAATATTTTAATTGATTTTGCACCTATTACGGCAATGCTAATATTAATTAAAACTTTTATTGAAAATTAAAAAAAAGCTATAAATAAATATGTACAAAAAAAAAAAAATTATGATAATTAAAAAAAATGTGTCTGTGTGTCCGTTTGTGTATTTGTGTGTGTGCTTGTTTTGTTTGTGAACTACAAATGTATTTGGTATTTTATACTGAAACTTTTCTATTTAACATCCAGTATATGAAAAAATAATTTGAGAATTATGTCTAAAATAAAATATGTATTTATATATTTAAAAGTCAATTAAAATATTAATTGATTCAATTAAATATTTGTTTACAAACAAATTTAAGTTAATTTAATTTAAATCAAATCTTTTATTCGATATTTGAAGTTGATAATTTTTTCTGTGTATTCTGCTCTACCACACCTCTCACAAAACTGATCTCATTTGTTTTATCAAAATTTTATTTAAATTAAAAAAAATCAAAAAAAAAACTTAAAAAATTTCAGATTTTTAATGATTACACACGCTACAAAAAAAAACTTTTTGTCAGAACTTGAAAACCGACCTAGTGGGGGTTGTAGGCCTAGGTGAGGACATACAAAAACCGTTTTCAAAAATTTTGAAACACCCTCAAAATTTTGAGTTATTTTCAAAAAACTGTTTTAGGGTAGCTCGTAGCACTTCAGTACCTTTAACTTACACATTTTTTGACTGATTTCAAAATTTTAAACAGTTTTGGAAAGGCAAAGAATTAAGCTTTCATAAAAGGTATTCATAAAATAAAATAAAATTCCAAGAAAGTAGTTAAGTGCTTATCAAAAGTTTCTCAATTTTTTTATTTTTTTTTTCCTAATTTTTCAAATTCAACAAGAGTTATCTTAAATTTTTCTATGAAAACCTTTTTATTGCACTGTATTTTAAAGACAATTTTATATAGAATAAACGAGATATTATTTGTTAAAATCGGTTTATATTTGCAAAAGTTACTAAGCTTTTTCTAAAGTAAAATTTTGGGATTGCAGACTTTTCTTTTGGTAAACCACTTGACTTACAAACGTAAATTAAAAACTGTACAAATAGCTTAACCTAAGTTAACATGTATAGTTAAAAACAGGTGTTAATGAAAAGTTGAATAACTTTTACAATTTTCATCCGATTAGAAAAATGAAAACCATGTTTTGTTAAGAACTACATTTTTTTTAAACGTTGGTATACATTTTTATAAGCTTTAATATTAAAATAAGCAATAAAAAGCTACTAAAATCAAAAAGTTTATAATTTTCGTTTTTTTTTTTGTAGATATTCTTAACAAAAACAATACTTATAACTTACAAATGTATCAAAACAATGCTCGACATTTTAAAGCGTAATCAGTTTTCTTTCTGAATCGGACAAAAACTGACGGAGTTACAGGTCGATCAGTTGACGAATATCACTGAAAACGGTTTTTTAGAATAACTTCTGAATTTTAGGGTGTTTCTGAAATATTTTGACACAATTTGTAATGTACTCAACAAGACCTATAACCCACGCTAGGTCGTTTTTCAAGTTTGTTTTCACTGTAGCACCGTGTTGTTTTTGTCTACTAATATTTAGTAAATGTTTTGTTGATATTAACAGATTAGTTTGCTACTTTTAATTAACAAAAAATAAGTTCCAATATAACTAAATATATGTAAATTCAACAGATTTAATTTTGCTATTCTTCGTACTAATATTTAGCAAAAAAAGTTTTGCTATATTTAGCAATTTTTTCTGCAACGTAAATTTTAACAAACTTTTTGTAGTTTTAGCTAAAATGTTTACTATTTTTTTCTATTAGTGTAACTACACAAAATATGTGTGGCAACAAAACTTAGGGCTTGTTTTTGTAAGACGTGTCACTCAAAAAATTCGTATAAATGAGTGAAAAAATTCATTTTGGGGTTTTGTATCGCAAATGTCACTTTGAATTGAGTGAAAACGTAAGAGTTGTCGTTTTCGTCTTTTTTTTTTGGTTTCCACAATGCGATTTGAAACGTCGCAAACGTCAAAAACAGACGTTCACAAAAAAGTATTCGTCAAAGAAAAAAGGCAACAGAATTTAATATTAAAAAAATACAGTAAAACTTAAGACGAACCCTTTTTTGTCCACCTACCACTAAAGGTGAAAGATTTTTTGAATAAAACTAAAGATAATAATAGTCTAATAAATATGTGAGTGATAAGTTCTTTTCCAAAAATTAGGAAAGGTGTTATTCTGTAAATTCCTAGTGGGTATTGTTTCGCCAAAAGTGTACATATTAACCCTATAAGGATCAAGTTACAAGAAATAACTATTTTTATCAAGTAAAGATTTTTTTTATCAATTTAAAGTCTTTACAATCTTGTAGTCATAATTAAAATTAAGTCAGAAATGTTGAGGTTAAGAAGAAGAATAAACATTTTTCTCTAAAAATTATAAACACTATAAATTTTTTAATCAGACTAGACTAGTTTCAGCCTTTTTATGGACAGGCGTCATCAGTGATTTTCCATTTAAATTGTATTATTATTTGTGCCTTACAATTGTCCGATTGTCTCTATATGATAAAATTTTCAACAACCTGCTGCTGTAAGAATGAAACCTACGCTCTTCTCACATTACAAACGTAACAATACCAAGTTATGACCGTTTAACGATCACACCCAAGTATGGCCTAGAATGTAATGCAGCTAAAGTGCAGTTTTCTTTCCTAATAGCTTTTCTATTTTTGTATAGCATACTCAGAAGTGACTAACACTAACACTAACAAACACAAATATTCTATTTTGAGATTTTTGTTTACTTACCATACTAACGTATGGTTTTTACGTTAAGGATAGCCAACTTTGCGTTTATGTTGAGACTCCGCCACAGGTCAAATTTTGCAATGTATTTTAGTACAGTGTTATTTTAACGTCATATAGACAGTCGCAATTAAATCTTAATTAATATGCTGTTATGATGTTAGAATTCCATATCTAAAGGATTTTGGGTATATATAATGAAGAAATGAAATAATAAATACATTTTTGCTAATTTTTAATAGTAATAAATTTTTCTTCCAAAATGGGCCATTTTTGGCCGACATTCGGAACAACTTAACGTTTTCCAAAAAAAAAAATCGATTTCTTCCATTTGAAGCCGTTTGTAATAAAACTGGGGGTCGTCTACAAGTCGTTATTTTATATATTCCCAGACATATATGTCTGCCTGTTTGTATAAAAATATACTTATCATTTACAAGCACAATTGTTTGTTATATGCAAATAATTAAATTTGGTTAATAACATAATAGCAAATTTATGTTATAAATATCAAAACACATGTAATCAGACGAAAAAGGACAAAATTGAAATGCCAAATTTAAATCCACTTGATGATTTGCTATTAATTGTTTAGCATTACATAACACAAAATGTCTATGATAAGCAATTATTCACACAAAAACAATTAAATAAATTACACTGGAAGAAAAAGTATGCTGAAACAATTTAATTTTAATGGAGATATAAAATAAAATTTGCTAAAAAGTGGATATTTTTAAAATACCGAGGCTGACTGTAACCGGTTGACTATACACTGCGTTGCAAAACTTTAATTACACATTAATTTCATTAAAGAGAATATAAGAGTTTAACCGGCATAAATGTAAAACAAATAGTAAATTAATTATATTTAACAAATAAACAATATATTTAACAAATTGTTAAAGTTCTGCCTATTATGAAGGCTCCAGCTTTTCTAAAACTTCGGGTTCTGATGAGATCTTTAGCCAGATCGAAATACTAGTATCAACCTAGCTAATATGTTTGATTTGCTTTTTTTTTTGTAAATATACATAGGTTGAAAGCTCGTTACAGATTGAAAATAAAACAACTTATTTAATTTATATTTTACTATTTAAAAGTGGGGCAATCTTAATCTTAATACAATTCGTTAGGAAGTAACAATATTATTGATAAATTTAATATTAAAATATTTATTTTTGAATTGGATCATATACAAAATACATGTTAGTTCAGTATTATATGGTTCGAATTTTCAAATTTCATTAGAAAACATCGCCTGCAAATGGGCGGCTATCATTGTTAGAGTTGATTTTCGACAAAAAAAGCAATAAATAAAGTAATTTCATAAGAAATTTCGATGTCTTTGCGTTAAAATATAATCAAAAAATTGCTTGAGACAATGCCAACAAAAAATTAAATATGTCTACACAGAAAAAACTAAAATTAAGTTTCAATTAAAATATTTGTTGATTCAGTTAAAAGTTTAATTAAATTCGGTTCTACTGAGGAAATTGTAGGAACAATTGAAATAATTTGTAACTATTTAATTAACATTATTTTTAATTATAGTTTTATTCATATTATTTCAAACAAATTTTTAGTAGAAACTATTATGATATTAATTAAAATTAAAAAAAAAATGGCCAAAAATTGAAGGAAAAATTCCTTAAATTAAAACAAATCGCCAAAAAATTACAAAATTTAAAAAAAATCACCAAAATTGTAAAAAATCGGCAAAATTAACAAAAAACAAAACATTTAAAAAAACTGCCAAGTTTGAAAAAAAAAATTAAAAAAAACAATCCTCAAAATTGTAGACATTTAAAAAAATTGCCAAAAATTAAAAAAAACCTAAATTCGAAACTAATTTTAAAATTAAAACAAAATTGCTAAAATTGAAGAAAATCGCCGAAATAAAAAAACGTGTATTTTTTACTTTAGTCGATTTTTTAATTTTGGCGATTTTTTTTAAATTTCTGCATTTTTTCATGTTGTTCTTATACTTTATAAAAACTGGAAATTTTTTTTTATACCAAATTCATTTTCAATTAAACAGTTAATACATATTATTAAACATTTAATTGAAAGTGAGTTTGAAATCGAACAAAAGTTTAATTGACATTTTTTTTACAATATTTTTTTTTATACATATTTTGACATAATCTTTTAAAATGAAATTAAGTTTACGTGTGCCGTAGTGTGTCATTACAAAAGTTTATACTTTACTTACAGTGCAATCTTTTTATTATAATTTGGTTTGCTACGCAAACATAGTTTTCAGTATTTTTTACGTGTTCAGCACACAGAGACTATTTTTGTTTTAATTTTTCGAAATAAATTTAAGCCTCAAATTTGATCGATATGCATCATGTGTTAACGTGATCCAATTCGAATCAAATTTTCACAATATTTTTTCTCCTCTTACCTCCGATTGAGGTGAGATTTGCTAGAAGTATTCTTTGGAAATTTACTTTTCCAAAAGTATGCATTTGTTATACTTATCTTTAATATGTAACTTTTTACATGAGTTCAAACGAACAAAAAGTGCATTTTCACTACTCGAGCTACTCGATGGGATCGAGCTACTCGTTTATTACTCGAGTAGCTCGAGCTACTCGACTACCCCCTTGGTTCGTGCAATATGAGGTTTTTAAAATAAAAAATCGTGGAAGAGTTACTAAAACGACTTTACAAAATTACCATTATTGCTACTGGAATCACTGAAGTCTTTAATTAAAGATGACAAATATAAGGTGGCGCAAAAATAACCTTTCGATGTTTTTTTTTTATTATGTATTTATTATGTATAGCATTTTCTGATAGGAGGATTACTTTTGCGCCACCTTATATATATATATATAAATAATATAAATAAATTTTAGAATTTAAAAATTTGGAATTTCAAATTAAATATATTATTCTCTGAGTGTATAGTTTTACACAATATTACAAAAGTATATAATTATAAAGTACAAACTACATTTATCCTCAGGTTATAATGATTAGACAATAAAAATTGTAGTTCAAACATAATGATTGCACATTAGGGTTTCTCTTAGTGTAGAATTGTACCATTAAAGATCCTCAAAAAATACCAAAAAAAAAAACATCAATGTTTTCTTTTTTCTTGAGAAAAAAGTAAACCACAAATGGGTTTTTAAAATATCGTTTTGAGCATAATTTGGGTAATAATATCCGACATAAATTCAAGATAAATATTGAAAACCAGTCATTAAAGAAAATCCAGTTTCGCTTCGTTTAAAGTCGCTTAAAATGTTAGCAAGTCAATATTTTAAAATTTGTTTAAAAATAAGGGTAACTCTAATAAATAGTATGTATTTTAAACTATTAACACAGCGACACATGTATTTGCGAATACATACATATTGTTGAAATATTGCTGGGAACTGTTGCACATGTTGTTAGTATGTGTAATTTAAATCCAATTTCAAGTTCATGAAAGTTTAATTAAATTCTATGTTAAAATAAATGTTTATTACTAAAAATAGTTAGAGATAAACAATTCATATTAAAAAGTGATTATGCTATAAAGTAGCAAGTAGCTAGTATCAACCTAGCTAATATGTTTGATTTTCTTTATTTTTGTAAATATACGAAGGTTGAAAGCTCGTTATAATTTGAAAATAGCGTAAAAATAATCTCGATGTATATAAAAACAAAAAACTAATATAACTGTAAAAAATATTACTTGAGCCAGAGTACAAACTAAAAATGTTATATATAAATAGAACATTTTTGGTCTTCAAAGTTTAATAACGTCATGATGCTTGTTAGGAAAAGACCTAACCACGTGCTTGATTACTAAGAAGACAACAATGGAGCAAAATTGATTATTAATAGGTTTTTTGTTAAAGTTCTGCCTATTATGGAGGCTCTAGCTTTTCTAAAACTTCGGGTTCTGATGAGATCTTTAGCCAGATCGAAATACTAGTATCAACCTAGCTAATATGTTTGATTCGCTTTATTTTTATAAATATACGGAGGTTGAAAGCTCGTTATAAATTGAAAATAACATAAAAATAATCTCGATGTATGTATATAAAAACAAAAAACTAATAAAATATTAAAGAAAAAATATTATGTTAGTAAAGTCTTCGGAGTTAAATTGTTAAAATATTGGCTTGATTTTTTTTTAATTATTCGGCATATTTTACATTTTTTGACCATTCGGCCGAATAGCGAATAACAGCACTATTCGGCAAAATGATGCGGTTAAAAGAAAATATCTTAAAAATCTGTATTTTCCAACTTAAAAATTGAGAAAAATCTAGTTTTTGATTAAACCTTTTTCTTTAAAATATCAAACACGGCTGCTTATATTAAAGATGATTTTTCAACCTAAAAAGTGTTACGGTTCAGTTTATTTTCAGTAAAGTACACTCAAAAAAATAAGTTAGTAGAAAAGTTAGTAAAACGTCTTGTAAATCAGGTATACAATTTTTTAGAAAATTTTTTGCTAAAATCGTGTTTTCAGCTAAAATTTTTGTTATACTTATTCAGCACTTAACTGTTTTATACTAATGCTTTACTAATATACTAATGTTTTACTAATTAATTTTGCTAAAAAAAATTGTGCTGATAAGCACATTAATAGTGTGGACGACAACCAGATTGAAAGATATACGCAGAATGAAGTAGATGTCGGGGCATGTCAAGATGTAGTAGAGAAGAGGAAAATGACACTAAAAAGTACAACTCTAATAAGACACATAAAAAAATCAACCATGGAAGTTTTTGTATCTGTTTTTCATACATAAAACAAAATTGAGGATTAAAACAACTTAAATTTTGCGTTGTCACCGGCTTGTGAAAATAATTGTCTATTAATTAAATAAAAGACAAAATAAAATATTTAAATTTAATATGTATTTCTAAACTAAATGTTTATAGATTAACAATCTAGTGTGGTCAAATTGCAAGCAAACATATACTGACATGTAGACAGAGTAAAGCGAAAGACAAAGACACACATCTTAGGTAGATTTTTATGGTTCCTTTTTCGTATTGCAAAAAAAGGTTGTTTTTTTCGTTTCGTTTCTATAATTATCTTCGGCAGTTGCGTCATTTAAAAGATAGCATCATTTAGACAACCATTGATGAAAGTAGTTGAAAGAAAATTTTTGTTTTTTTTTTTTTTTTATTTATTTATTTATTTATTTATTTATTTATTTAAAAAGTCTATGGAAAATTAATCCTTGCAGACTTTATATTAAAAAAAAAAGAAAACAATATACAAATATACATATATACAATTTATAAAAATAAAATTTATAGAAATAAAATATTAAATATTATGCAATTGGTTTAGCAGCATAATAAGATTTCTCTTTATGACATCCGGACTATACGAAAGATCAATGTAGGCGTATAAGTTGTTAAATTCATCACATATTCTGCGGAAGGGATCAAAGTTTGCATAATTTGTTCGGAAGTATTGGAGTTTTATTGGAAGGTAGTATCTTGTCGGACGGTTGGGAACAATGAAATCTATTTTACCCAGCAGGAATTCGGAGTTTGTTGCACCATTTAACAAATTTACCATAAAAGATATATTTAACACCAACCTCCTACTTTTGAGAGTAGGAAGCTTAATAAGTGCTAAGCGACTCTCATATGATGGCAAATTGATATTCGGATTCCATGGAATAGATCGAAGACAGAACAATAAAAACTGTTTCTGCAGAGATTCGATTTTGTTTATATGGATTTCATATTGTGGATCCCATACGACGGAAGTGTCTTCTAAAATGGGTCTAACGAGAGTAGTAAACAATTGCTTGATTATATATGGATCATTAAATTATTTTCCCCAACGTTTAATGAAACCCAAAACTCCTTTTGCTTTGTTTACAGTTTGCGATATATGTGAATTAAATGTGAGTTTATAGTAATTAAATGTGCTAAAGTCCCAAAACTTATTTAACAAATTGTGAAAAGCAATCTGATGTAGGCGTGTCCCTATCCGGATTTCATTCCTGCCTAAGGAAATTTTCAGGGGACTTTGTTATTAGAGTTTCTAGAGATTAAATATTTTACTTTTAAGTTTTAATAAATTAAAACCAAAAGTTTATTTTTCGATCTTTTATCATAAATTATGATGTGAGCAAGATTATTCAAGTTCAAGATCATTTGTTTTTTGTTAAACAAAAAACCGTGCAACGATATTTATTAATCAAAAAATTCTTCATCCGCAACTTAATGCAGATTTTAATCCACTGACAGGTCCTTACATGTTTCATGTAGCGTCACCTACAATCATCAGAGAACCAATGTGGACGGGGTAGAAGATTTACCCAAAGCTATAATTTTCTGATGACAAAAGATGAACACTTTACCCGTAGTGTTTTTTAAACTTCATGAGAAGTTTAAAAAACAAAGCACGGAAGCATCCAACTAATTCAAAAAATTAAAACCTTTTTTTTTTTTTCCTCTTTAACTAACAAATATCGTTGTTTGTGTAAAGGCTAGAATCTCTAGCCATAGTACACAGTGTTGTTAGTGTTTAGTAATAAACAATAACAGTTTCTGACTATAGAATTAGGACCATAGATCAGTTTTTGCCGTACTTTGCAATTTTCAAATATTTTACTTTTAAGTTTTAATAAATTAAAACCAAAAGTTTATTTTTCGATCTTTTATCATAAATTATGATGTGAGCAAGATTATTCAAGTTCAAGATCATTTGTTTTTTGTTAAACAAAAAACCGTGCAACGATATTTATTAATCAAAAAATTCTTCATCCGCAACTTAATGCAGATTTTAATCCACTGACAGGTCCTTACATGTTTCATGTAGCGTCACCTACAATCATCAGAGAACCAATGTGGACGGGGTAGAAGATTTACCCAAAGCTATAATTTTCTGATGACAAAAGATGAACACTTTACCCGTAGTGTTTTTTAAACTTCATGAGAAGTTTAAAAAACAAAGCACGGAAGCATCCAACTAATTCAAAAAATTAAAACCTTTTTTTTTTTTTCCTCTTTAACCAACAAATATCGTTGTTTGTGTAAAGGCTAGAATCTCTTGCCATAGTACACAGTGTTGTTAGTGTTTAGTAATAAACAATAACAGTTTCTGACTATAGAATTAGGACCATAGATCAGTTTTTGCCGTACTTTGCAATTTTCAAATATTTTACTTTTAAGTTTTAATAAATTAAAACCAAAAGTTTATTTTTCGATCTTTTATCATAAATTATGATGTGAGCAAGATTATTCAAGTTCAAGATCATTTGTTTTTTGTTAAACAAAAAACCGTGCAACGATATTTATTAATCAAAAAATTCTTCATCCGCAACTTAATGCAGATTTTAATCCACTGACAGGTCCTTACATGTTTCATGTAGCGTCACCTACAATCATCAGAGAACCAATGTGGACGGGGTAGAAGATTTACCCGAAGCTATAATTTTCTGATGACAAAAGATGAACACTTTACCCGTAGTGTTTTTTAAACTTCATGAGAAGTTTAAAAAACAATGCACGGAAGCATCCAACTAATTCAAAAAATTAAAACCTTTTTTTTTTTTTTTTCCTCTTTAACTAACAAATATCGTTGTTTGTGTAAAGGCTAGAATCTCTAGCCATAGTACACAGTGTTGTTAGTGTTTAGTAATAAACAATAACAGTTTCTGACTATAGAATTAGGACCATAGATCAGTTTTTGCCGTACTTTGCAATTTTCAAATATTTTACTTTTAAGTTTTAATAAATTAAAACCAAAAGTTTAAAGTGTTCATCTTTTGTCATCAGAAAATTATAGCTTTGGGTAAATCTTCTACCCCGTCCACATTGGTTCTCTGATGATTGTAGGTGACGCTACATGAAACATGTAAGGACCTGTCAGTGGATTAAAATCTGCATTAAGTTGCGGATGAAGAATTTTTTGATTAATAAATATCGTTGCACGGTTTTTTGTTTAACAAAAAACAAATGATCTTGAACTTGAATAATCTTGCTCACATCATAATTTATGATAAAAGATCGAAAAATAAACTTTTGGTTTTAATTTATTAAAACTTAAAAGTAAAATATTTGAAAATTGAAAAGTACGGCAAAAACTGATCTATGGTCCTAATTCTATAGTCAGAAACTGTTATTGTTTATTACTAAACACTAACAACACTG
This sequence comes from Delia radicum, assembly GCA_021234595.1. Classification (NCBI taxonomy): domain Eukaryota; kingdom Metazoa; phylum Arthropoda; class Insecta; order Diptera; family Anthomyiidae; genus Delia; species Delia radicum. The sequence goes on along the minus strand of CM037855.1, from coordinate 44,998,117 downwards.
TGTACTATGGCTAGAGATTCTAGCCTTTACACAAACAACGATATTTGTTAGTTAAAGAGGAAAAAAAAAAAGGTTTTAATTTTTTGAATTAGTTGGATGCTTCCGTGCTTTGTTTTTTAAACTTCTCATGAAGTTTAAAAAACACTACGGGTAAAGTGTTCATCTTTTGTCATCAGAAAATTATAGCTTTGGGTAAATCTTCTACCCCGTCCACATTGGTTCTCTGATGATTGTAGGTGACGCTACATGAAACATGTAAGGACCTGTCAGTGGATTAAAATCTGCATTAAGTTGCGGATGAAGAATTTTTTGATTAATAAATATCGTTGCACGGTTTTTTGTTTAACAAAAAACAAATGATCTTGAACTTGAATAATCTTGCTCACATCATAATTTCTAGAGATATTTGTTATGTTAAATCACAAACTCAATGAGAATTTCTTGTCCTCGTCTAGGAGCGAGATTCAAAATTTAAAATATCAAAGAAAAACCAAAACAACAACAAAAAATTGTCACAATTGGCTTTGTCATCTTCCAAATACTACTCTGTTTTTTTGACAGACCTAGCAATGTAGTGACGTTTATTCAAGTAAATCAACAATAGAAAATGATATGTTTTCTATTAGTGTCAGTTACATTTAAATTTGCACAAGCACCTGCATATTTGTTATTTAAATTTATTTTCATCGGGATAAACATTAATTGCATTTATAGTAATTAAATGTGCTAAAGTCCCAAAACTTATTTAACAAATTGTGAAAAGCAATCTGATGTAGGCGTGTCCCTATCCGGATTTCTTTCCTGCCTAAGGAAATCTTCAGGGGACTTTGTTATTAGAGTTTCTAGAGATATTTGTTATGTTAAATCACAAACTCAATGAGAATTTATTATCTAGCAATACTCCAAGATCAAGGAATGTATCAACATTTTCCAGTTGATAACCATCTAATGTGTAACTACAAATTATCGGACTTCTTCTATAAAACACCATATGCTTGCATTTCAATAAATTTAGTTCTAAGAGGTTTACTTTGCACCAACGAAGAAAACTATTCAGATCATCTTGGAGTAAGAAACATAAGTTTGAATTGTTGTAGCTAAGAAAGAGTTTTACATAGTCAGCATACATTAATATTTTCGAATGTGTAATGCATGAAGGAAGATCATTTATAAACAAGAGGAATAATATAGGGCCTAAATGGCTGCCTTGTGGAACACCGGATAAAACAGGAATAAGTGTTAGCAAAACTTTTGCTGAATCTACTAATTTTGTTGATAAAAATCAGCTCGCTGATTTTCAGCAAAAGATTTTGCTGACAGTAGCAATTTTTTTGCAAGCACTCTACTGACTAACTCAGCAAAATTATTTGCTGACTTTACAAACTTTTTTTTTTGAGTGTACAGTTTATAAGAAATCGGCAAATATTCGGTATTCGAATAGTTATAACACAAACAAGTTATAATTAAAAATGGTCGCTTTAAATTACATATAATTGTTTTTAAAATTAAATGAAAGTATGTATATATAATTTGATACAACTATTTGGAATAATTATAAACTGTTTTTATCAACCCTTATCCAATAATATTAAATTATATCTAATACCCAAAAAATTTGTATGGGAGCAAAATTCGAATTAAATTGTATTTAATATAAATCAAATTGAACAAATTTATATCTAATTGCATTGAATTCGATATAATTCGATACGATTACATTGCATTTGATACAATTTGATATTTTTTAGATACAATTACATGTTCTCATTTTTCGGATCAAATTTGATATCATCGCATATCTAATATTTATATAATTTGATGTTTCCACAAATTAATTTTTTTTTTACTTGGATAACGATAATCATTGAAAGGATTTTGTATCGATAACAGTATTTTACCGGTATTGCCTGCCATCACTGGTTGTTTTTGAGACCTAACCTCTTAAATGTTTTAAAATAAAATTTTCTCAAAAGTTTTAAAGAATTTTTTAAAATCCTCACCATGTGTACCATAATCTCCGCATTGACACTTTTCTAATATTAAAATTTTTAACAACAATTTTTCTTAACTTAATCCCAAAAGTATTGAATGGTGATGAAAACAAAAAAAAAAAGAACTAACAAAGAAAATTATAGAAAGTATATCACAAACAACAATAACATATTTTCAACATGTACCTACAAATGTCGAAACTACTTCATCATATTGTCAATTGGACACTTAAGGTAGAACAACAACAAAGACAACGAAAAAGGTTTTTACGCAAAATATAAAACTTTTCTACTTTTAACTTAAATAAAAAAAATAACAAGAAACTACAACAATGCAAACAGCAAGACACCCACACATATACCAACACAAAAAGCCAGCCAGCCAGCCAGCCAGCAGTGGTTTAGAAACTAAAATAAAACTGTCGATTTGAACTTAATTCACACGTAATTCCCACAATACCACAGAAAAAACCCAACTCATATACAACAACAAAAAACACAGTACTTACACAAGCACACACACATCCATAAACAATTACACTAGCAAATACAAGTATAAACACTTACACACACACACACACTTTAAATCACACACGGCTACATAGAAAACTCTCAGGAAATTAAAAAAAAAAATGAACAACTGTAAAAGAACCACAGGAGTTACAACAACAATTGTTGTCAGAAATAAACACATACACACACACTCACACACATTTCCACATATTTATTTACAATGCGTGTTTTAGAAACCAAGTACCTGTGTTGCACTGAGATTTCAAGTTACTTTTTTCACTTTTTTTTGTATGTATGCGCAAATATCTAGAGAATTTATTATTTTCTTTTTAAAGGAATTTACTAAATAAAACTTGTAATCACATTATTGTACTTGATTTAAGTTTAAAAAAAAAGAAAAATAAATAAACTAAAATAGTTTTAGAGGTTAAAAATATAATCTTAAACTTAATATTTAATCAGTTGTTAGCAGAAAATGTTACACCCAGAAAATAGGTTTGTGTTGAGAACTAAAATTATGGCCATTCGAATTATTCCTTTATTCAATTGTTCATCTCAGTGAAAAGCAAGATTTTACAATTTTCAGTTAGGGGACTATTTCTTAATTTTTTCTTTCGCTCACAGCAAAATCTTTCATTATACTGAAAATAAATATCTTAACATATTGTAATCAACAGTAGATATTTTAGTTTGACGAAGTCGTTCATAAAAGCAGTCAAGCTTACCCGCCACTAATTACACTATGCTAGTTGAAAAACCCGACAAACGGGGCACCCAGTGGGTTAAACTAAATCGACTGTGCTGAATCGAATGGCGTTCGCCGTTTTGTTAGGTTAGCTCTTAAAAAAAAGTTAGGGGGGGTTAAAATTTTCCCCTTTTTTTTTAAATAGAAAACTTTAATTTTTTAAATAGATAAACTTTAATTGAATATTTAAACTATTACCGAAAGTCGGATTTTTTATTGAATAACAGACAGAAAGTTAAAAAATATATTTCTTTGATATTTTAACTGTATATTCCATTCAAACAACTTTACCGATTAACTTTTAAAATAACTGTTGAATTTTGATGGAAAAGTTCTTATGAGTGAACTACTTATATTTTAATTACTGATAAGTATCAGGTGTTCTCTGCAAATGTCCGATGCTCTCCGACAGGAGGGTGCGTTATTTTGGTGGTCGAATAGTGACGCCATCGGACGTTTGGAATTGTTTACCTGGTAGGATAGTTGGCTTCGTAGGGAGCCTGAACCTATAGGGTGTATTCGTTGGCAGCACAAAATACCAACTTCTGGCCGCGGTGCATAGTGTCACTCTAGTCTAGTCTAATCTAATCAGGGCAATCCTTATTATTTGAAAACTTGTAACCACATATCTTTCTACACTCATTTAAATAAACCTACAAAATTAGCAAAAAAGCTACTAAAAATTTGTTAAAAATAAGCTTGCAGAAGATACTGCTAAAATTAGGGATTTTCTTTTTTTACCAAATATTAGTAATATAAGAATAGCAAAAATACATCTGTTGAATTTACAAATATTTAGTTATATATGAGCAAAACTTTACTTAATTAAAAGTAACAACATAATCTGCTAGAACCAGTACACTCAAAAAAAAAAGTTTGTAAAGTCAGCAAAAAATTTTGCTGAGTCAGCAAAATTTTAGTCAGGAGGGTGCTTGCAAAAAATTTGCTAATGTCAGCAAAATCTTTAGCTGAAAATCAGCGAGCTGAGTTTTAGCAACAAAATTAGTAGATTCAGCAAAAGTTTTGCTAACATTTATTGGATTAGAAATAAAAAAGCCTTGCTAAAAATTAATAATTTTTTTGCTGAATTTTAGTAGACTGTAAAAAACGCTAAAAATTTGTAGAAAAATTGTAATTTAGTTAATTTATTTGCAGAAAGTCATAAAACATGAAACATAAAAATTTTCATTCTCCCACATTGACGACATGAATTAATTTAATATCTGAAAATATATAGAAATAAATATATATAACATAACAAAAATTTTCTTTCAACTACTTACATCAATGGTTGTCTAAATGATGCTATCTTTTAAAGGACGCAACTGCCGAAGATAATTATAAAAACGAAACGAAAAAATAAACAAAAACAAACGAAACGAAAAAAACAACCCTTTTTTTGCAATAAGAAAAAGGAACCATAAAAATCTACCTAAGATGTGTGTCTTGGTCTTTCGCTTTACTCTGTCTACATGTCTGTATATGTTTGTTTGCAATTTGACCACACTAGATTATTAATCTATAAACATTTAGTTTAGAAATACATATTAAATTTAAATATTTTACTTTGTCTTTTATTTAATTAATAAATAATTATTTTCACAAGCCGGCGACAACGCAAAATTTAAGTTGTTTTAATCCTCAATTTTGTTTTATGTATGAAAAGCAGATACAAAAATCTTCCATGGTTGATTTTTTTATATGTCTTATTAGAGTTGTACTTTTTAGTATCATTTTCCTCTTCTCTACTACATCTTGACATGCCGCGACATCTGCTTCATTTTGCGTATATCTTTCAATCTGGTTGTCGTCCACACTATTAATGTGCTTATCAGCACAATTTTTTGTAGCAAAATTAATTAGTAAAACATTAGTTTAATATTAGTAAAGCACTAGTATAAAACAGTTAAGTGCTGAATAAGTACAAGCAAAATTTTAGCTGAAAACATGATTTTGGCAAAAAATTTGCTAAAAAATAGTATACCTGATTTACAAGACGTTTTACTAACTTTTCTACTAACTTATTTTTTTGAGTGTAAAAACATTTACTAAATATTAGTAGACAAAAATTATTAAAAAAAATTTAAAATTTTTAAAGTTTAAAATTAAAATTATTCAAGTTCGTGGCCATTCTCTATATTTCTTTATTAGGATATTGTCTTAAAAAATAAACTATTGAGTTTTTGTTTTAAAATTTATTAATTTACCACGTTTGATAAATTTTTATTAAAAATAAAAATTATGTTTTTTCGACCTTTAATTGTGCAATGAAAATGAAAATTATTAATTTTTTAATCAGAATATAAGTCAAGTGAGAATAAAAGTCAGCAATCTATAATTTTTTTGCATCAATTTCTGTTGATTATAGCAAAATAAGCATTTATTTACATTCTGCTTAAGTTGAGGTTAATATATCAAAAATTTTGCTAATATTACAGTATTTGTTTGTTATTTTGAGTTCTACAAATATTTATTAAAAGTTTTACAGATTAATATGCTATTTGCAATTAACTAAAATTCACATCGAATATAACAAAAATTTTGTAAAGTTAATGTATTTTGTTGCTGTTCTTATTTTATTAATATTTAGCAAACAAAATCTGTTAAATTAGTAGGTAATTTTTAACTAGTTTTTAGTAGCTTTTATTCTATAATTATATAATTTTATACAATTTTGATTTGTGTTATATCTAATTATACAGGTATTCTTAGATTAACCATATATATTTGCATACATATGTCCTATATTGGTTGATATGTAATAAGATGTAATATAATATGTAATAAGTTGATATGTAATAAGATGATATGTAATTTATATGTAATAAGATGTAATTATATCTAGCAATGTATTACAAAATTTAGAGAAACATTTATTTATATATAAAAATAATTAAACATATGTATTTTTACAGGGTTATTTCTATGAGTGTAGTTGCTTACAAATATACTAATAACTAAAAACTTATTTTTTGTTCTTTTTGTAATTCAGCTGGTAAGCGAGTCGAACAAAAATAATGAGTTTTTAAGCTGAATTATATGCAGATAGCTCTAGAGAGCAAATTACTGAGATATTGCTCGGCGGGAAGCAACATTTATTTAATTTTTGGTGCGTACAACACTTCCTTAAAAAACACGTTTTAATTGGATGCTACAAAATTGTCGTTGCAGTTATGCAAAATTAAATTTTTTTAAAATGTTTTGAGTTGCCACTAACAATTGCCCTTGCTGGTATGGCCGCGTAAAGCGGCTTAGCTCGTCGGTGGTCGGGGATCTTGGCAATTCGTTAGAGACATATGACAACAGACAGAAAAAAATCATACCAGTCTTGTATTTTGGGGATTATTAAAATTTACTGGGGGATCAAAGAAAATGGAAAAAAATAATAAGAATTTAAAGACGATAAAAATAAAATTATATTAAATGTATATATAAATATATCGCTCATTTACTGCAAGGCTGACAAAACTAAAAAAAACGATTTTGCAGAAAACGAGTTTAAATTTTTCAACCCATATCTGCCTAGCTCGACCCTTTCTCTATTTATGTGGTCATGTTTTTTATAAATAGGGGGGTTTTAATGTATTTTTCTCTTAGTGAGAGTTGTGTGCGAATTCGCTAATGATCGAGATATAGGCATTAAGATATAGGCATTTGAGCTCAAGCCCCTCGAAAATAGCCTTTGAGACCTCTATGGAAAAAATTAATATGCATATCACTTTTAAGAGTAGGTTTTGTATCTACGAATTTTGAATCATGTATAGTTTACAAGTTATATATCATTTTGTAACGATACTTTAGTTACATTTTCTATCGTTTTTTACAATTTTCATAATGTCATATTTTGGAAACAGAAACTAATCTGAAATTTACGTTTCGTCAGTTTCTTGTCGAGTATGACATTTATGGCGTATAGTGAATTTTCATTGTTGATCTATAAATTGTGTGTGAGATGTTGGTTAGTTCGGTTAAAGATCATGAATATTTTTTCCATATTAACAGAAAAATTATAATTTTATTTGTGATAATTTACTTTAATTAACAGAAAAAAACTTAGAAAAAAGGTTATTTGACACCTGCATGAATGGAGTTAACTTTCTAGCCCGCAACGGCCTTCATTCATTCTTCGTGCCTTAAAGTGTTAATGGTAAACATCATATATTTAACTCAACTAGTTAAGTTAAAAACGTAACGTGACTTAGTTTATTGAGTATGACGAAATTTACTGCGAACTTATTTTCTATAAATCTGTGTTTAGTTCTGTTAATTATTACCACAGTTGCCAGTTGAAAATTTGACTGACAGTTATTTTAAAATGTCATCATATGTTATCCTTTACATTGTAAGTGAATGAATATCAAACATTGAAGATTTTCTTCGTTTTTCAACATATGTCAAGAATATATATTAATCGAATTTTTGCACTGTACCTTGTGAGTGGTTAATAGTGAATTTTCATTGCTGATCTATAATTGTTTTTTTTCTTTTTTTGGTTATAAAAACTGGAAATTTTGTGTGTACAAAATTCATTTTCAATTAAACATTTAATAGATATTATTAAACATTTAATTGAAAGTGAGTTTGAAATCAAATAAAAGTTTAATGAAATTTTTTTTGACAATAATTTTTTCTGTGTGACTATAGCATTTGGGCCATAAGACAACAAGAATAATTGAAAAAAAAAAATGGCGAACAAACAAACGTATGAACTAAAAGAACAAACTAGTTCAATAAATGGAAATTTGCAATTAATTGTTAAAAATCTTTGGTTTTAGCAATAGCTATTTCTTAACTGCTTATTATAAAAGCCACTATAGGAATTAACGATTTAACGAATTGCTTAATCCCACACTCTGCTAAGCGTGAAACAATTTGCCACCTGTCAATAAAGGAACTACGTATTTGAGTATTTAGGTAATAAGGAAGATTAGTAGGACATCTATGTATGTGGATTAGAATTATTTATATATCAGGTAGATTAGCTAAACGGTTTACAAAAGGACTATTTTAAATGTAACTATATAAGTTAAGTCATCAACGACAATTCAAACTAGTATGAACAGAAACTTCAAGAAGTAAATAACGCATTCACGGTTAAAATATTAAAATTCAACATAATTTTCAATGAATTGTAAAAATATAAATTATGATGATGATAACATATTCGAAGAAATGCACCAAAATATACAGTTAAATACAACCATGTCAGAGCCAACTAAACATATAATGTTCTCCAAGGCACAGGATAAATTTTCTTTGAAAAATTCCGCGTTACCAGTTAAAAACGAAAAGAATCATGAATCTCAAAATAATACTTTTGATTCATGGCATAAAGAAATTGACTTGAATCAAACGTATTCCTCAAAAACTATGGATGCTAAACAATTATCTCTAATGCTGGCTGCTTTGGATGATGATAGAGATGGAACTTGTAATCATTACAAAGAAATCAATTTAAATAAAACGTATTCCTCAAAATCTATGGATATTAGACAGTTTTCCGTTATGTTAGATGCTCTGAAAGATGCGGATGATGAAGAAGAAATTAATTTGAAGCAGACATATTCTTCGAAAACTATGAATTCTAAACAACTTTCGCTTATGTTCTTCAAGGCACCGGATAAATATTTTTTGAAAAATTCAACGTTACCAGTAGTTAAAAAGGAAAACAATTATGAATCTAAAATTAATAGTTTACATTCAACGTATCAAGAAATTGACTTGAATAAAACGTATTCTTCTAAAACTATGGATCCAGAACAATTATCTCTAATGTTGACTGCTTTGGATGATGATAATGATGATAGAGATGAAACTTGTAATCATTTCGAAGAAATCGATTTAAATAAAACGTATTCTTCTAAAACTATGAATGCTAAACTGTTATCTCTAATGTTGGCTGCTTTGGATGATGATAGTGATGATAATGATGATAGAGATGGAACATGTAATCATTACGAAAAAATCGATTTAAATAAAACATATTCTTCAAAAACTATGGATCCTAAACAATTATCTCTAATGTTGGCTGCTTTGGATGATGATATTGATGATAGAGATGAAACTTGTAATAATTTCGAAGAAATCGATTTAAATAAAACATATTCTTCAAAAACTATGGATCCTAAACAATTATCTCTAATGTTGGCTGCTTTGGATGATGATAATGATGATAGAGATGGAACTTGTAATCAGTTTTCCTTTATGTTGGATGCTCTGAAAGATACGGATGATGAAGAAGAATTTAATTTAAATCAGACATATTCTTCGAAAACTATGACTTCTTAATAATTTATGTTAAATGCTTTAGATGACGAAGATCAGGAGGTAATAAATTAGTAAAATATGATCAAAAGTAAATGTTTTTTAAAATATTTATATATAATAAATATGTATTATGACATAAGTTTAATAAACAAAATATCTAAAAGATTTAACAAATACAAATTGTGTTTTATTTAAATTACAAAAGTTTGTAGAAACAATAGTTAAAGATTTATTTGGTGTTCAACGTGCGTATGATATATACATATATATATGCTGTATAAAGTTTTCGAAATTCGGTGTAGTTCGCGTTTTATCGCAACTCAAAGTTCGACATTTTTAGCAAAACTAACAAGGGAAGTCTCCCAATGGGTTCTCTCCGATTTTAATAAAATTTTGATATGTTTTAAAGAAATATATGAGACACCTTTTTTTAAGCGGCTCAATCTCATGCTTTAAATATTTAAAAGTGGAGTCAAAAATTACACCCATTTTTCGTTTTTTGAGCTTATTTCGAATTGTTTCAGAGAAATTTTAGACTTATGGGATACCAAATGAAAGATCTTTTGTAGACGTATGAACTGGTAGCACGAGTAAAAAAAAAATTATGTATAACGATATATTTTTAAATATAAAATATATGATCATATAAAATAGCATATGTATCAATATGTATTTATATATAATAACATTTTCAAAATGTTTTACCAAAAAAATTCATATAAAAAAAAATGTTTTACCAAAAAAAATCATGTATAAAAATAATACTATTCTGAATTTTATATATGATAATACATGATTGATAAATTTGATTAAATTTTTATAAAATTAGATATAACCCAATACATAATTGTATATAACGTAAACATCAAAAACGTCTCCTGTCATTTTAGACATACTTATATTTAATCGAATACTTGAAATTATAAATATATATAATTTGAAAATAGGAAAATATTTTACGAAAATAGTTTGCGAAATCGCATGGGCATGGGATTGTTACCGCTTTTAAAAAGTGTTCTGATGATGGGAACCTAGAAAATTCCCGAAATAGATCTATCAACACATTCCTGAAAGGGTCAAATAACAAATTTGAAAACAAAAAACTCTATAGATTATTTGTTAGGACAATATCCTAATAAAGAAATATAGAGTATGGCCTCGAACTTGAATAATTTTCATTTTCATTTCACAATTAAAGGTCGAAAAAAACATAATTTTTATTTTTAATAAAAATTATATCAAACTTGTATGAAAGACAAAGTACCGTCTAGTTTACTCCCCCTGTGTTGTTTATAAACTAAACAAAATATCAAAAGGAGAGAAAAACAAAAAACGTGTATTGAATATCCACCAGAGGTGTACCTTGCACATAACAAACAAGTTTTCAATGTATTGTTTGATCAATGGTTATAATCTTTAATTTCAAGCTTATATATTGGTTCTCATGTAGTGAGTAAACTAGTTTATATGAATGTTTGATGTCTGGCATGGGATTGTTACCGCTTTTAAAACGTGTTCTGATGATGGGAACCTAGAAAATTCCCGAAATAGATCTATCAACACATGCCTGAAAGGGTCAAATAATAAATTTGAAAACAAAAAACTCTATAGATTATTTGTTAGGACAATATCCTAATGAAGAAATATAGAGTATGGCCTCGAACTTGAATAATTTTCATTTTCGTTGAAATCGATTTTCATTACAAATAACAAACTATATAGAACATATTACCTATGAATGTGTTCTAGAACAGCTTCTTTTACCACCGTTTATATGGAACCATTTCTAGAACAGGTTCCTGGGCGTCAAATTGTAAGATCATCATAATTATGGCTAAAATTAAATATGATGTAACAAAAAAAAAATTTACATAAATTAACGTTTTTTTTCTTGAAGTATAGGCTTTGCGCGCCGTTCGTTAAGGGTTAAGTAATCCGATTTTGCTTAAATTTCGCACCATAAAGCTATTGGACATAGTGCTACAACAATTAAAACATTAATTAATTAAAATCAAAAGTTAAAGCAAATATTCCTTCAATAATCATGTGTATAAAATTAAAAAGCATAACAATTTTACTTTGTAAATTTTCTGTTTTTCCGAAATATTTGAAGGTAAATTTACAAGTTAACCTTCAACAAATATTGCTCAAATGAAAAGTAGTTTTGCCCGCTTTGCTAGTGCAAAAATAAAATAGTAGGATAATTTTTAAAAAATTATGGTAGAATGGAGGAAAAAAACACAATTTTTAGTAAAAATCAAGTCACAATATCTCGAAAACCGTTAGTCCAATTTCAAATATAAAGGGTCCGCCATCAAACGTTTTTTTTTCAACTAGTGCTTATTTCGTGAATGGTAACACTTAGCTCATGTCTGATTTGACAGATAATTAGTTTTATCCTTCCGCTGAACGAATATGGTTGTGTAAACGCTTGAACAACGCTGGGAAATATTGCGACATTACTTTGAAAATCATGGTAATGTTGCAGAATGTGTGCGAAAATTTCGTAAGCACATTATCGATTGTGTGCAGCTGTATTTCACCAATGGCTTCACGAATATTGTCCTTTAAGGCGTCAATTGTCTCTGGCTTGTTGGCGTAACACTTATCTTTGACGGCACCCCACAAATAATAGTCCAATGGTGTCAAATCGAAGCTCCGAGGTGGCCAAACGACATCAGCTGACGGTGCTTCTCTTCTTCTAAAATCCGTACGCAATTTTCGCACACATTCTGATCTACAACTAAATAACAGTTAAGACACATTTTTATTGCCTCCACATTTTTAATTGCCCCACCCTTACAAATTACCTTAGGACATAAAGACAATGACAATACTACCCAGTGTAGAAAAGCATTACCATATAAGTACATATTTGGTAATGTCTAGTACTTACAAGTGTCATTACAAATATCATTACTTTTAAATGGGGATGTTGCGCAAAATAATGTCATAAAAGTAATTATCAAAATATGTGATTACCTAAATGCTTACCAGTATGGACAAAAGTAATGAGCATAAAACTAATTAAAAAAAAAAACAAATTTATCTTTTTATTGAAAAATATTTTTTTTTTTTATATTAATTGAGTCCCCCACACGGGACTTAAACCCGGGCCTCCAAGTTATCAGCCAACCGCTCTTGCATCTGAGCTATCTCGACATGTTATACTTGATAGATAAAAACATAAATCAGTTGCTTGTTATTACTTTGTCATTACTTTCCAGCTTACAAAATATCAAAAATAAGTAGTTATATATACTTCTAGATGTAAAAAAATAATGAATCTGAAAATAGATTTTCAAAAATTTTTTTCATTTTTTTTAATAACGTCTAAATTTTGTGAATTGTTTCTCTAGGTGTTTAAAATTTTGTGGCATCTTATTGCAAAATATCCTTAGGAAACATATTTTTATCTAATTTATTCTGAAAGCGACATTAATTCAACATCATTTAACACCAATTCCATTACTTATAATTAAGTATTATATGAGCACACTCATAAACAAAAGTTAGTTCAAAAGTCTGTCAAACTTGTTCTAATTTAGTTGAACTAATTTTTATGTTTTTTGCGTTTAAATCGGTTATTTAGCTAAAACTGTCAGTTGTATTATTTCAAAACAAGAACAAATTTCATCCGTATTTAAACTAATTTTACAATCTAAAATTTAGCAATACGTAATTTTCAAATTTACAAATTAGCCGTTAACTTAAACCACAATTGTTTTCAAAGTTAAGTTTTTTTTATCAATTTAATTTTGATCAATGGTGACAATCTTTAACTTCGAGCTCATATATTATTTCTCATTTAGTGGGGTAACTAGGTTATATGAATGTTTGATGTTTGCATGGGATTGTCACTTCTTTCAAAACGTATTCTGATGATGAGAACATAGAAAATTCCCGAAATAGATCTGTCAACACATTCCTGAAAGTGGTCAATTAATAAATTTGAAAACAAAAACTCTATAGATTATTTGTAAGGACAATATCCTGATAAAGAAATATAGAGTATGTCCTGGAGCTTGAATAATTTTCATTTTCATTGCACAACTAAAGGTCGAAAAAACATAATTTTTATTTTTTATAAAAATTAGATCACACTTGTGAAACATATTAATTATTTTATCGCAAAAGTTCCCGAATAACCCTTTTTTATGTTTTAATACACATTAATTTTAATTGTCCAGAAAGTGGACAATTGTTCGTAATTGTCGTAAATTCCCATTTAGTGGGAAAACTAGGTTATATGAATGTTTGATGTTTTGCATGGAATTGTCACTTCTTTCAAAACCAGTTCTGATGATGGGAACCTAGAAAATTCCCTGAAATAGATATATCCACACATTCCTGAAAGTGGTCAATTAATAAATTTGAAAACAAAAACTCTATATATTATTTGTTAGGCACAATATCCTATAAAGAAATAGAGAGTATGGCCTCGAGCTTGAATAATTTTCATTTTCATTGCACAATTACAGGTCGAAAAAACATAATTTTTATTTTTAATAAAAATTATAGCAAACTTATCTTGTTGCTATTTTGAAAATTTTTTTGATGAATAAAATTTAAATTTACTATACATTTTGTTGCTCTGATTTTTTTTATACTATAAAATTATCCATTAAATTTATGTTTTTTTTTTTTGTTGAAACCTCTTTTTTTTTTAATTTCAAAGACAATTTTTGAGTTTTTACTTCGATTAAGAATTTAAAAAAAATATTTTTTTTTTTTGGCGATTTATTTGTATTTATTTCATTTGTATTTATTTAAACTTTGCATTTCTAATACAACAAGAAATAATATCTTATAAATTAAAGTATTAGAATCCGACAAGTTAATATTTAAGTAAAGTAAATTACAATCGCACTTAAAATAAAATTGAATATAAAATAAAAATTTAAAACATTTAAAATAATTGAAACTAATATTTTAATTAATAAGTTTAGATTCATAAAAAACAATTAAAATAAAAATAAAACATTGTTAGCAATTACAGTAATATAGCATTAGTGATTTTTTGAAATTTACTGCGTTGCTAATAAACTGCAAATTATTTGGTAGATGGTTCCAGAGGTGTATTGTGAGAATAAAGAATTGGTTTTCTGACGCTGTGTCACGATGTTGAAATTGCGTTATGCCATTATTTCTGGGTGATGATGTGGAACTTAACCGGCAAAATAGGTAATCAGGCTCCTTTGTCATGAATATTTTGTGAAGGAAAACTAGATTAGATCCATTAATCTGTTCGGTCAAAACCGGTAAAATAAATCTGACAATCCTGGCAACAAGTTTGTACTTTTTTTTAGAATTTCATTAATTTTTAAATTTTTTTAAATTTTTGGATATATGTATGAATTTTGGCGGTTTTTTAAATTTTTGTAATTTTTTTTAATTTTATTTTTCAACCTTAGCGAATTTTATAATATTTGAAGATTTTTTTTTTTAATTTGGCGATTTTTTTGAAATTATGTTGAATTTTTATTTATTTTTATTTCATATGGTTTTGTATAATTTTTACCCGCAGCTGTGTACTTTTCATTTTACTAGTTGCACTGCTTATAAATTTAGCTATTTTTTAAACCTCTTGAATTGTTCACAAATACAATAAATACTTATGGTGCAACCATAAATATCTGTTTTATCTGTTTAAAAGAAACAACTACAAACAAGTGTATTACTCTCATTCTTTTTGCACTCACCACACAATATCTACTTGAAAGCATAACAATATCTACTAGTAACAGAAACAAAAATGATACTCATAAATAGCTACAAAAACAGAATAAATATATAACAACTGGTCTAAACAGATGTACCTGTGTACGTGTTTATTCGTCGCTATATTCTTGGTTATTTAAACGACAACTGTCAACTAAAATTTAGTTTTTCTAAAATTTAGGTCACCTAAATTTAACAGACCGTGATTTTCAGCTTCATTGAAAATTCTGCTAGAGCAAATTTCGGTACACTCAGTTCCCTGAGTTGAAAAATATGTAGTTGATAAAAGCCTTAAAATTTGGTTAAATTTTTGACAAAATAAGCACGCTCAGGCAACTTATTCTTTGAAAATATGTAGTTGTTTGGGTTGTAATACAGTTTCTTTATTTTTAATGTAAATGTCAGTCATTTGTAGAACAAACTTAATTTTGTACTAATCTTGTAGATCATTAAAAAAAAAACAAACCACATCAAATGACTGTTTTATAATTTGACATTCATTTTCTACAGTTGGTTTTTGTTATTTACAAAAATAAAAAAAGAAATGCTTGTGTATATTTTACTAACATGTGTGGTACATTTTTAATACAATTGTTGTTAATTTTTTGAACATTAAAACACAAATGACAATGTTAGTTGAATTTACTGAAATGTAAGTCGTCCTTTCTTTAAGTGAAATTTCATTTGTTTTTAACTACATTTGCAGTTTTTAACTACACTTTAGCTCTTATCGTAGCTAAATTTTAAACTATTTGTACAGACTTCTTTTTTATGAGTGTATGTAAACAAAAAAATCAATAGACCAATTAACGGATTGAAATATATAAGTAGATTTCGTTAGAAATTGTCATAGTAGCATTAAAATTGCCTGTAAGCATGTTTTCCATAGAATATCTATATAATTTATATGGTGGCACATTTATAGAATTCCATAGAACTGAAAATTAAACCATCTGTTTGCAATTGTCATAGCAAGGAAAAATACCCACAAAATCACGCTACACTACATTAACTTTTAACCCGGGTAACAAATAATATTTGTACAGGTACGGCGTTATACAAATTTGGCCTTAAGTGCACATTATGGGAATTATAAATTAAATTTTACCTAACAATAATACACGTAGACTTATAAATCCGCCAACAGATCAAGATATTATTAAGTATTTTGAGTAATCTAGTATAAAAGTTAAGAGCTAAAGTAAAAATGTAGTTAGTTTTAAAATATACTTCAACATCGCAAGAGTTTTAAAAAAAAGTAATTCAAAAATTACAAAGTTTAAAATTGTTCTTTAAATATGGATTTGAAAAATTTTGATTTCGATGAAGATGCTGAATTTGAGGAAATGATACAAAAAATGAATAATGCTCAGCTAAATTCTACAATTTTTGAATCGCCATCATCCACCAAATACGGCATGTCGGTCAGGACACCTGATACTAGTTCTCCGAAATATTCAACTACAACATCACCTGGCTTTAAGGATAACTATCACAGGAGTAGTGTTCATAATTATGAATCATGTGCTATAAAAGCTTTAAGTTTTGGTACACAAGATGAAGATAATATTAATGATTTTCAAGAACTTGACTTGAATAAAACATACTCTTCAAAGACAATGGATCATAAAGAATTATCTCTTATGCTGGCTGCCTTAGAAGACGTAGACGATGAGGAAGACCCAAAATAAAGGCCACATTGTAAAGGTCAAGTTTTTAACAAGACAATTTTATACTATTTTTATATTATTATTTAAGACAATTGAAAATTTTGTATAGCATTTATTTGAGGCAAAACTGCTCTTGAGTTGTAACATTTATTAGTGATTTTTTAAAAAAGACTTATCTCATCTGCTTAGCAGACTATAAATGTTAAAATTTAAGTAATATCTTTAACACTCAAATAAAATAACAATAAATAAGCATACATTTTTTGAAAATGAATATTTTTCGCGTCTGACATTTAGAATTATTTTTGAGATTGGCTAGCGTATTGCATGAACTGTGTTTCTTCGTAGAGTGAAAAGGATTTTTAAAGTTTTTAAACGGAAATATTTTACGAACTTTTAAAAAATTTTGAGAAATTGAATTATTTTTTCTCTTGATTTTTATATAAAATCCATGTGTTGAGAACATTAGGAGAATTGGCACTTGGGTTTTGGAATCGCTGAACTCGAATCTATCATCAGATTTTTAAAATTCAACATGACAGATCAAATATGGCGGATGATCTAAAAATGTTTCGGAATTTGCTTCAAAATTGTCAGTTTTTGGTATTGCTGATTACGAGTCTGTCATTACATTTTCAAAAATCCATATGGCGGTTCCAATATGGCGGATGATTTTTTTAAATGTGATCAGTTTTGTTGTATATTACTATAGGTGACGTTTTGGGGTAGGTAAATAAGAATCTGAAAATGGATTTAAAAAATTCAAAATGGTTGATTTAATATGGAGGATGATTTTTTTTAAAGTCATTGGATTTGTATCAAATAAGTTTTCTGACAGTTTCGCTGATTGCGAATCTGAAATCAGATTTTGAAAATTCAAAATGGAGGAGCCAATATGGTGGAAGATTTTATTATAAGTAATTGTTTTCGTATCAAATATTTTCTTGGAAAGCTTTGGTGGTAGTTGAGTTCGTATCAGAAATTTGATTTGAAATATACCAATTTTCGTTCCCAATATGGAGGATAATTTATTTTAAAAAATCTTTGAATTGACGAAATATTTTTTGAGAATGAAAATTAAAATTATTCAATTATTATTTCTTTATTAGGATATTGTCCTAACAAATAATCTATAGAGTTTTTGTTTTCAAATTTATTAATTGACTACTTTCAGGAATGTGTTGAAAGATCTATTTCTGGAATTTTCTAGGTTCCCATCATATTCCGTTTTAAAAGAAGTGACAATCCCATGTAAAAAATCAAACATTCATATAACCTCGTTTTTCCACTAAATGAGAACTAATATATGAGCTCAAAGTTAAAGATTATCACCATTGATAAATAATAAATTGAAAACTTGTTCGTAATGTGCAAGCTCTACCTTTGGTAGATATACAATACACGATTTTTGTTTTTATTCTCCTTTTTATTTCACACTTGTTTTGTTTTGCTTAAAAACAAGATGTAAAGGGTTAGTAGACAAGACCGTACTTTGTCTTTTTTACAAGATTGATAAAATTTCTATTAAAAATAAAAATTAAAAAATTGAAAACCCTGGGATTTGCTGGGAAAAAAACAAGGATTTCCGGGTTTTATAAACCGAGATTTTCGGGATCGAAATTTCGGGATCGGCACCACTATTTATTAGATGGAAAAAGTCTCGGTTTTTAAAGAATTTCTGTACCCGGTTAAAAATTAACATATGTAGTCATTCGACATGTATGACATGTCCATATACCATATATGATTCATATATGCTCATAGTGATCATACATTTAAATATTACCTTAATTTTCGTTAATGTACACATATGATCATGTATAGACATGTATTTACATTAGAGGAGTTCAACTTTTTTATTGCCGTTTTTCAAAATGAGTTCTAAAGTCAAGCCATAGACTAGTTTGGTTTCTTTGTATGTAAAAACATTTAATATGAAGTTTGGTGCCGATTGGATAAAGAAAACACAAGGCAGAAATCGATTGAAAATTGAAAGTGTGTTTTGTATGGGGGAAAAAAGGCTTTTTCTGAGTTTTTTCAAAAAATTGTTAATATTGAAGCAGTTTTTATTCCATATTATAAATTAATCGAGATGAAGACAAAAAAGTGTTTTCAGAAAGATATAAAAATCCAAAATCGGTTGAGAATTACCCGAGTAAAAAAAAATACCCCAGACTAATGTGGCAAATACCACTTGATTAAACATTTTGAGCCCACATCCTAAACGTTTTCGAAATTAAATACCAAAATATTTTTTTTTACTTACTGGACCCATTAACTGTTAGATATGAAATATTTAATTTTTAGGATGTCGGTATCCTGTCCTAAGGTGACGTCGAAAACCAACAATATTTTTGGGGTGTTTTTCAAATCTCCAATTTAAAATTTTAAAAAATTTTGTTCAACAAAATTAAAAAAAAATAGTTTCGCACACTAAGGTCTCATTAAGTATAAAATTTAAAATAAAAATACCAAAAATTACACATATCCCCCGTTTAATTTAGTAAGGGCAGCTATTTAAATTCGGCGGATTTCGAAGATTTCGCTTTTTTTTTGCACAAAATTCGACCATAGGGTAAAATTTATCTACTTTTAACAAGTAACAATTAATGCTATTCAGAGTTTTATGAAACAAACTACAAGCACTATATTCTGAAAATTTGGTCAAAATCAACCTACGGCAAAGGTCAAATTTCAAGGTCAAAATTCAATTTTTTTGAAATTTTGAAGATTTCATGAAATGGATAAAGAAAAATCATGTGGTATCTTCGTATTTGAATGAAAGTTGACTAAATTATTTTCTGTAGTTGGTATTTATTATTTAAAAAGAAAAAAAAAACTTAATTAACCATTTTGTGCACTTGGGGCCAAAAATGTCCCAATATTTTTTAACATTAAAAAACGCAGTTTCTTTCAAATATCTGTATAATAGAGGTAACATTTTTGAATTATAGATAGAATTTAGAATTTACTTTATTTAATTTAATTAGCTAAAAATCGCTTACCTTAATTTTCGTTAATACACACATGTAAACAAATCGCACACCCAGTTCAAACGTGACTCAACTCAAAATTTTTAATTTTCAGAAATCGAAAAAAAATATTTGCAACCATATACCAATTGAAACATAAAGGAAGACATAACTGTTATTTAGCAACAGTTAACAACAACAAAATACACTGAAATTTTTTTTAAAGATAAACAAGTGTATTGTGCTTAGTTTAAACATATAAACCCGAAAAACTAAAATTTTGAGTTAAGTCACTTTTGAACTAGGTGTGCGATATATGAATCATTTATGAACACGTATGAATCATGTATGGATGTATGAATATGAATCATGTATGGATGTGTGCTCATATATTTAGATTTTTAACAGGGTATAGAAAAAAAAAATTACATTTTCAGAAAATTTTCCAAAAGACAACTTCCCAGATTCTAAGGATTTTTTTCTATATAAAAAATATCATATTCTGATTTTTTTTTTGTTTGAAAAAAGGTTCCAGAATCCAATGCGTTTTTGCTATAGAAAAATTCTTGGATTCCAAATACTTTTTTCTTTATTAAAGTTCTTAGATTTAGGACTTTTTCTTATAGAGTAAGTTTCAGATTTTGAGGGTTTTTGTAAAATAAATATTAAGTTTTTACTATTGTAAAATTTATTCAAATTCTAAATTTTTTCTATGGTAAAAATTTCCTCAAAATTTAAGATTTATCCTTAGAATCTTAGGATTATTTTTTTATTTAAAAAAGCTCTCAGTATCTAAGTTTTTTCTATAAGGAAAATTCCTTGGACTCCGAAGTTTTGTCTAGGAAAATGCCAGCAGAATATGAGATTTTTACTATAAGATATAGTCTTAAAAATCTAAAAATCTTTCTTTAAAATAAGTATCTGAGGTATAGGAAAAATTTTCGGAATCTAAAATTTTTCCTATAGAAAAAACTTCTCAGACTCTCGATATTTTTCTATAGAATCTAATCGTAGGCGTTTTGGGTAAAATTATACAAAATCTTAAATACTTATAGTCGATTAATTACAATCATTTTTTAAACAGAAGTAGAACACTATGAGTTATTAGTTAATTTCCCTGTTTCTATTCTATCCCCCTTATTGAATACTCGTATTATTTAACGAATAAATTTAATATTACTTACTAAAATATTAAAATTTATTGCACCATAAAATTTTTTCGTGCAATCTAAAAAAAAAAACTTTTAATTAAGCAAATTAAATACATTTTCATAAAGTGTGAAAATCATCTAATGAGTTTATAAAGTACTACTTACTTACAACTGAATTTTTGTAACATTTTCAATCGAAATTTAATGAATTATAAAAATGAAAATTCAATCATTTGTTCAAAAGAAAGAAAAAGTTCAATGCATTTTAATTACAATCTACATGACTCGACTTACTTTTGCCCTAAGTAAGATAATGAACAAAAATGTAAAGCAATAAAATTTTATATCTGCCATCTGGAATAAGAAGAAGTAGTAGAAGAAATACAAAAAGGGACATATAAAATTAATGAAGTGTACTTCCTTAAAAATTAAGTTAAGTTTTTTTTTTTTTTGTCAAAATGAAGTAATAATATAAAATCTATGAGAAAGTTTTAATATTGATATGAACATTAGAGTGTGCCAAAAACAAAACATTTTTTTTTAGCTCAAGCTAAATTTGTACTTTTATGGGGTAAAGTATTTTTGAGATTTTTTTTTCGCGCAAATCTTTTTCATCAAAAATTGGGTTTCTGGACGTTTTTTGAATTATACTTATAACTTGGTAAGGAACCAAAATATTCTTACATATTTTATACACCAGGCGCTACTAAGAAACTGTACTAACAAGAAGACTCTTTTGGATGGTTCTACCAGATTTCGATGAAATTCGAATATAGTATAGAGGAGACAAAAATAATAAAAAAATGTTAAAAAATATACCCCATATTTTTGGGTTAATAATGGATTTCAAAGTTGTTCGGAATTTTTTTGTATAAAAACTGTTTATTATATTTTAGACCCACTGGAAACTCTGTAACATTTGAACCGATTAAAATATTTTAGTATTTTTTTTTTGTTTTCATTAACAAGTCCGCAATGAAAGTTTCATTGAATTAATGAAATATTTTCATTAAATGAATTACACTTGAAAAAAATATTTTTTTCCCTGTTTCATATTTTTTTTTTGATTTTTATATTTATTTTACTGTTCTTTTTTTTTACATCTCCCTGAAAGGGACTTGAACCCGCTACCATGGTTAATGCACCAATATGTAAACAGTACCGAGTTACCGATTGACCTAAATAACCAAAACCAAACGATGTGCTTATTTAGACTTTTGCATTAAAATAACATTTAACACATTTAACATTAATGAACAATTTCATATGACTAATAAAAATGTTTCATTAAAACTATGAAGGTTTTTCATAAAGCTTAAGAAATGTTTGATTTAGTTAAGTTTAGTAAAAAAATTTAAACGAATTTAAATGATTTTGAAGTTTGGTCTATTTGACGCAACAAACATAACAGATGGAATATAATTTTAAACAGGACATAAGTGTTAAATTTATTATTAAACCTTTTATTTTTAAATATATTTACATAAGCATAAACATGGATGAATCATTAAAAATTTATTACAATTTAATTTTTTTTAAATGCATTAATAAAATTGATAACAATATTTACTCACCTGTAAATATTGGACTTTATTAACAACAATTAATGACTGAGTAGTATCAGGGGTGCCAGATGTGATGATTTTACGATATTTAGACTATTTATTTTTACCCAAAATTTATCGAATTGAAGATTGAAGATATTTGAGTAACTAAAAATATATTAAAACAATTTTAAATAATTAAAGAATTTATTAAATTGAAAAAAAAAAAAAAATAGTATTTAAATAAAATAAATTAAAATTTTAAAGGACTTAATTAAAATTCTAATTAAATCCCCTAAAACTTTAATTAACCCATTCCTGCCTAATGGGTATTTAAATACCCAAGAAAATGTTGACATTAAAAAAATTCTAGAGCGGACCAGGTGAGAGATATCACGGTAATTTTTTTTTTTATAACAAAGAAGAAAGATGGGCCTTAAATAAAAAAATGTAACAGAATATTTTTTTGGGGCTTACCTTTATATTTTTACAGGTCAAAATAGCGTTTTTTTCACTGTCGGAAAATGGAGAGGAAAAGTGCCTCCAAACATAGAAAAATGGCAATTACGAAAAACGTGTACCCTTACCGGATAGCTATTGGTATCCTATATTTAATAGAGAAAGCCGAACAGAAATAAGTTTACACACCTGGCCGTGAGTTCAGTTCTAACGAAATTGGGTATTTAAATAAACAACAGTCCATGGTGTGTATTAAAAATTAAAAATTTTTGCAATAAGGAAATATTTATTTTATTTTAAATAAAACTCACATTTAAATCAAAAAGTTTGTGTTTTTATTTAGAAAACGTGTTATTTGTTAAAAATAAATTTTTTGTTCATTAAATTATTCAATGGTGCGACTTTTGCAAATTTATTTTTCGTGTCCAATGCTGAGTTGTCGCAAACGTGTAAAAACTGTTTGATTCGTTTGAATCTGACTCTCGAAATACATTTTTTTATAAGTACCCATCCCAAAGATTCTGGATTTGACCAATAACTATGTATTTGTGGCAAGGTGTGGTAACCAGTGATATACAATACGCCCAAAAACGTTTTCATTTCACTACTTGATGTAATAAATGATGGGCAATTGTTGGTCACAGCATATTGGTTGGTCGAAGTGACCAATAGGTTCAAGACCTCCTCATCAATGAATTTTTCCCAAATCCGCACTGGATTCAAAGCTTCAATTTGTTCATACAACGCTTTGTATGAAGTTGCCGTATCATCAAATGGAATTTTATCGAATTGATAAATTTGCGACCGAGACCATCTTGGTTTCATTTCTTGATCAATTCTGGGTCGCTTCGGTGCATTTCTTGATTTCAGAGTTGATTTACGACCACGGCCACTAGATGTTGAGGCCACCGGCGCATCATTTTCTTCTTCAATTTCGGGTTCATTTACGTTATCCATATCATTATCACCACCCGATGACATGTGCTCATTGCTGTCACCGTAAACACATTCAATTTCAAACTGTCCGGTAATCTCCCGAGGCAACTCCTGTTCATCGCGCAACAATTGAACATTGTCGTCCAATTCCTTATTATCACTAAGATTGTCGACCACATCGGGTGGCGTTATTATGACGTCAACGGTGTCTGCGTGTTCTACAAAATTCTCTCCTTCATCACTATCTTCACCAGACCAACTATCAAAAATAGCTTGCATTTCGATAGCAGTCAGAACTTTCTGTCGACGAATCATTTTAAATCCAAATATTCCGTTTTAGATAACGACAATCTGAAAATGGATGAATGAATATATTATTAAACGATGAAAATATTTGTCAAATATAATATAAAAAATTATTGTACTTACAACTGTTTATAGGCAACAAGCTTATAACTTTTTTCTATTTTATTACACATTTTTCTTATTACTGTGAATATTTTTTTACATGTGGGATGATAATGCATAAAAATGACACTAAGCGAATGAAAACAGTATACAAATGTCATAACAATAGCATGTTGATTTTTTGGCAGAGATGGCAAAGTGAAAGTAAAACTATTACACCAATGCCTGTTGGGTATTTAAATACCCATGTCATATCTCAGGTGTGTGTACAGGTAAAAATTTTTTTTTTGTTCCTATCAACTTCTGTATTCTCCCGGACACATATATCCAAATTTGATTAAGATCGTACGAGCCGATCTATGAGCAGGCATTAATGGGTTAAAGCAATTACAATTCATTTTTTTATACAAATTTTGTAATTGAAGAAAGAATGGAAGAAAGAATTTTATATAAATCAAACAAATGAGAACTCTCTCTAACATACACTTGGTATCCAACAATTTATTGTGAATAAAGCACATTATAATGTGATAATTACTTGTGAAAAAGAGATAACAATAGGATTAAAAAGAGGAAGCATTCAAGTTGAAAACTAAATTCTTCATAGGTATTAGTTAATTCTGTCTCTTCTGATTAAAAACAATACATTGAGTGGATGCTGTGATTGACAAAACTTCACTTAGCCACACTCAGTGGCTTAGCTCAACTCGCTCAGTCATAGCCTGATGGTAAGGCTGTGGGTTTGAAACTCACTAGGACACAAAGTGACAAGCTATTCATATAGAGCAATTTTACAATATAAAATACTTTGTTCAATTGACACATCAATAAACCACTGACGATTCCTTGGAGGGGACGAAACTGCGGCAGTCTGGCATATCCATTGTGACCGTTAAATTTCTATCTAAGAAAAAAATGAGGCTACACAGTAAACATTATCAACCTAATATATCTTATTCAAGATTTAATTTGAATTAAATTTTTTTTTTTTTTTTTTTAAAGAGGCAACACTCCGGAAATACTTCCTATATATTTTGTGTTTTGCATTCTTTGGAAAGGGATATTATAGAGATGAAAGGTGGGGAAAGATGAAGGGCTTCAGACATGGCAACACTGTAATTACGCGAGATGATAAGTCTTAGAACAGTTGTTGCTAGCCACCTGATGGAGAGTTGGTGAACTTATTGAAGCTTTTTGGTTCATAGCCCTGATTCATTATTTTACTTCGGTGGGGTTAATTGCTATGGGAACACCGAAGGTGGACATTGCGATACGTATGAGGGATAGAAAAAACTCATACATATTATTTTGATGTTGCCGGCACCGGGGATCGAACCCGGGACCTTCTGTGTAAAAGTCCAACGCGCTAACCATTACACCAGAAGCCCTGCTTTAATTTTTTAATTGATTTTTAAATATATAAATATATATATTATTTTAAACATAATTCTCAAATAATATTTTCATAAACTTTAGATTAAAAAGAAAAGTTTCAGTTTAAACTACCAAATGAATTTGAAGTTTACAAACAAAGCAAGATCACACACAACCACATAAACAGACACAGCATTACCAGAAACACATATACAAACAAACACATATACAAATCTTTCACACACTTTTTTTGTGAGTATCATAATTTTTTTGTAGATAATTATTTACAGCTTTTTGTCTATTTAGTTTTCAATTAAAGTTTAAATTGATATTATCATTGCCGTGATAGGTGAAAAATTAATTAAAATATTAATTGATTCAATCAATTTTTTAATTGAAACCCATTTTTAGTTTTTTCTGTGTACTTTTTTTTCTTTCTGTGAATGAAAAAGTTTTAATAACTTTTTTTAAAGTACCTTTTGCGACAATTTTTGATATAATTTTTATTAAAAATAAAAATTATGTTTTTTTTGACCTTTAATTGTGCAATGAAAATGAATGATAATTTTTTGTATTAACTTTCACAATTTCTTAAAAAAAAAACTCTGGCATCCCTGTGCTTATTAGTGAATTTTATATTTATTTCGTTAACAATTTTATTGATTTTAATTTCAATATACATATTTGTAAATACAGAACAAACATATAATTTTAATTGTTTGTTGTTTTAATAATTAATTTTTTGTGAATAAGTAACTGTCAACTGATAATGTTTGCTTTTTTTCATTTTAATTGAAAGGGATGGCTTAAATTAAAAATTAAAAAAACAGCTGTACATGACAGTCTGAAAAAATTTGTATTTTTTGTATTAAATTCTCATAAAATTTTATTTAAAATTAAAAATTATAAGTTTTAAAATGACAAAATTGATTTCTGCATCGAGTTCTAATTAGTGTTTCCAATTCGGTTAATACGATTAACCTCGATTAATCGCCTCTAATTTGGTAAATGTTAAAACAAATAATTTGAAACTTAAATAATTATTCGACTCGAATATTCGGTTAAAATAGGTCGATTAATTTTTTGTAGTTTTTTTTTTTTTTTATATTTTTCCGTGAGTGTACTAATAAAATAATATTTGTATAAATTATTAGTTAAAGGCTCACATTGATGATATTGAAAGTAAAAATTATGAATGACCCTAATGCAAACCAATATAGCTTTAGAAATAGACAATATTTGGACGCAAATATCTATTTTGAGATATCTTGGACTTTAAAATATAGATTTTCCTGTAACTTTTATAGACTTCATTCTTTGAGTGTATTTGATAGTTATGTTTGGCAATTATAATTTATTTGAACTATTTTATTTATTATTAATAAATATAAATATTAGTTTTGGTTAGTTAAATATAATTTCATTTAATGAATTATTACTAAATATATTAGTTATTGTCAAGGACGTGCATAATGATTTGTTTTGGAAAGGACTTAACAAGATTTTTGTGAAAACTAATTTTGAATTGTGAAACATTTTTCTTCTATTAAAGAAAAACTTTAACTTATTATTCTCCCAAACTATTTAAGATTTGAGAGATGTGTTTTTTTAACATTTTAGGATTTGGAGATTTTTTTTCTCAAATTAAATAGAATTAGAAGAAATAAATGAATAAGATGAATATCGTTCATTACAACCTTAGCTATATTACAAAAGCTTCCAAAATGGAAGAAATCGATTTTTTTTGGAAAACGTTAACCCGTGTCGCAAGATGGTCGAAAATGTCCCATTTTGGAAAAAAGTGTATTATTTCACACAGAGAATAAATTGGTTGGAATTCCATTGTAACCAACAAAATTTAATCTTTATTCAATAATTTTAATTGTATGTACTTCGCATTCATCATCACAATAATTGTAATCAGAAAATATATAAAATTAACCAAAACACAGTCACATCATTCAAAATATTGGTTTTCCTGATCAATAATGAAAAAATATTATCTTCTACATTACCTTTAATACCAACAACCAACCACTTTTTATCTTAAATATTAATTTTCGTTACCAATTTTAAATAATATAATGTTTTTTAATAGTTTTGGTAACGCTAATAAAATATTAAGATTAGCAACCCAATTTCTATTGTACATACAAATCTATTATTAGACATTAATATTTAAACTTGAAAAAAAATTCAAGGTAGAAATTTGAAAATACAAATGCAAATTGTGGTTAGTCAGTTCGCGGAGAAGAATTTTTAATTAATAAAATATTTTTAAAATAATATAAATTTTTTTTTTAAATTTTGGTAACTCTAATAACATATTGAGATTAGCAACCGAATTTCTATTGTACATACAAATCTATTTTTAGACAAATATTTAAATTTGAAACTACACTGATAGAATTTTCCTCCATAGTATTAATGAAACGATTTCATTAAAATTGATTCATTGGTTTAATGAAAAATTTCATTAACTGAATGGAAATTCATTAATATTGGTATTTTTTCATTAACATTTTTTAAGATTTTTTCATAATTTCATAAAAAAAAATCATTAAATCAAAGAAAAATTTTCAAATTTTTTTCAATAAAAATTTTTAATCGTAATTAGAAAAAAAAAAAAATTTTTTTTTGTACTATCATTTTGAAATAAAAAATTTCTTTTAAACTGAATTAACCAAAACTTTGATACAAACAAATTTTTTTTATTAAGTTTTCCTAGAGCTAACTGTTTTTGACGAATATGAATAGTTGGTCACTAAATTCCAGGGAACAGATTCTCTAAGAAAAACGATATAGTTTTGTTCAAAACGAGACCTAAATTGTTATAGTTCTGATGATGTTACACAAAAACGTTATGCTAAACGATAATAAATTTTTGTTTTATAACAACATTGTTAACAATATTTAACATTTTTATCTAATATGGTAGTAATTTAACTACAAAAAGTGGACTATCATCGTCGATCGTTCTACAGGATTCCAAGCCAGATCAAAAAAAAAATCACATATTTTGTACCGACATATAAGAAAATATGTCATCTTTTAACAGAAATTATAAAAAATGTAATGAAAGATTGAATGTAAAGAAAAACAGAAAAAAATTAAAATTGGTTTTTTTAGTTCAGCTTTTAAAATTTTAATGCCTGTTAATTATATTTAAACGATTTTTTCAATAATTAAAGTTCTTAATATACATAATTTAAAAAAAGTACAATAATTAAAATATTTATTTTTATGGATAAAAAAATTTTATTTTCAAAATTTGTAATTTTCGATATGAAATCTAATCAGCTACTTTTCAAATTTTATATTTTTCGAATTCGTCAAAAATTATGAGCTTTAGCAAAATTGTTGAAAAACAGTAGAAATTTCCAAACTGTGCTACATTGGTGGGTGGCAAGGGAAAACCTTTCTTGTTAGATTTCTTTTTTACATGCCATCCTATTCCAAGTAACGAAAATTTGCTGAATCAGGCTGAGTTTAATAAAAATCTGCCATCGCTTTTGCAGAACAGCCTGTGATGTTTATTTTCGAACTTTTCGAGCTTTTTTTATAAAAATATTTTATAGATCCTATAAAGACCAGACCTTATAAATAATATCAACGAATGATAAATCCTCAATAACCATATGCTAAAATAATCATAAAAAGTGCAAATTATTATATATCAACAAAAATATTTCATACAAACTATGAATTTTATTCATTAAACACATGAAATTTTCATAACGATTAGGCTACACTCAGGGAACTTCTGCTTTAAAAATATGTAGTTGTTTGGATTGTAATACAGTTTCATTATTTTAATGTAAATGTAAGTCATTTGTAGAACAAATAAAATTTTTAACTAACTTTGTAGTTCATTTAAAAAAAACAACTCACATCAAATGACTGTTTTATGATTTTACATTAATTTTTTACAGTTGTTTTTTGCTATTTAAAAAAATAAAAATATATAAATGTTCGTTTATTTTTTACTACCATGTGGTTCGTTTTTACTACAATTGTTAGTCATTTTTTGAACATTAAAAAACAAATGACAATGTTAGTTGAATTTAATGAAATGTAAGTCGTCCTTTTTTTAAATGAAATTTCATTTGTTTTCGACTACAATTGCTGTCGTCTTTACCAACATAATTTCCTAAGTGTAGGATTAATGAAAAAAATTTCATATACTTTATGAAATTTTCATTGGGTCAATGAAACCATTCATTAAAATTGATTTAATGAAACACCTTTCATTGACTCAATGAAACGTTTCTTTGGGGACTTTTTTATGAAAAATTCATTGGATTAATGAAGGAATTCATTTATACTACGCACAAATTTCTATCAGTGTAGAAAATATTTAAGGTTGAAATTAAAAAAAAAAACATACTTTAATTGGGTTTAGGCTAGAGGTAAAGTACTTGCCTGACAAACGAAAGATCGCCGGGTCGAGCCCAGTTTGAGGCATATAATTTTTTTTATGAATAAAATGAATTTTGTTGAACGCATGTGAATCTATTTATAGAATATTATAGTCATAAACATAAAATATTCAACTGTTTTAATAAAAATTCGAAATTTGTTAATAAATGTCGGTTGTTACAATAGTATTGAAATTTAATAATAGTGATAGTACGTGGAACCACAACAATTCGGTTGGCAAAAAATTCGGTTGCAACTACAAAACTGTTTTCTGTGTGTATTATTAAAAATTCCCAAAATTCGAATTAAAAAAAAAATGATTTTTTACTGCATTTATTTATTAAATACACTCAACATTATTCAGATATGGAATTCTGACTTCATCGGAAATCATTAAACTACTTTAGTTTGGAATGCAAAATGTACCACGAATTTCATTAAAATGCAAAAACGTAATTTTTCAAAATTTATTTAAAGATTTTTTAAAATGCATAATTTGGAGATGTCGACTAGGGTGATAACTTTTTGCATTTTTTGCAAATATCAACTCTCCCCACACAAAATCGTGTAGGGCATGGACAAATATTAAGAACTGCGTTTTTAGTTTTTCGCTATCGTTAAAAAAGGTTCCGCACCAAACGCGTTAAAGTTTTGAATCAAACAAAGTTAAAAAAAAAAACTTTTTTTGATGCCTCAACGTCTGACTATCACATCTATATAATTAAGGCATGCTGGTATCAATAGTAAAGTCCGTTTTCGAGTCAATGGAATAGTTTTCTTCCAAATTTGCTTACTTACATATGTATAAACCATATTTAAAAAAAATTGTTATTAAAAAAATTTAAAATAAACATATTAAAGGCATTTTAGAAATCGCTGTCGGTGCGCAAGGTTTTTTTACCAAATTGAACTGAAATAGTTTTTTTTATCATTAATACAATATTTGCCATTTGAAAACCCCTGGGGAGAATGTTGTCCAAAAAAAGTTATCACCCTAATGTCGACTGATATTTTGATAATATAAAAAAAAAATCGAGTTTGTGTTTGCAGCGACTTCTTTCCAGAAAATTTTATGAAATTGTTTATTTTGTCGAAATGTTTTTATTAAAGTTTATATAATTCTCGGAAAAATATCGCTTATATTTGATAAGACAATAATTATCTGAACTTTTATCTAAAAAATCGTTAACCCTTAGTGGCGTGGGGACAAAAAAGACCCACGAAACTTAATTTTATTTAACATTACCCATGAGTGTCCAATTATTGGTAACTCATTACTTTAC
Organism: Delia radicum; assembly: GCA_021234595.1. NCBI lineage: Eukaryota > Metazoa > Arthropoda > Insecta > Diptera > Anthomyiidae > Delia > Delia radicum. The sequence continues at coordinate 44,966,664 of CM037855.1, read as the reverse complement.
GTTTCAAAATAATGTTGAAGGTAAACAGTATTCATTATGATGTTGTGCAATATGTAACCAGCAACAGGTAACTCATTACTTTATGTTTCGGAATAATGCCGAAGGTAAGGCGTATTCATTACAAAGTAGTGCATTATCGGTAACTCATTACTTTTTGTTGGAAAATAATGATAAGATAATGAGTATGCATCACTAGGTAATACATTACTTTATCGCACCCATTACCAAAGCTTTCCAGGGTTAACTTTTCCACTCTTTTTCAAAAAAGATCCATTAGGAAATTTACGAAATAACTTCATTCAGAAATTTTATTAAATTTGGATATATGATAAAGTTTACTAAAGTTACGAAAAATCGCAATTCTTTATCGTTTCACTCTTAATTTTAAACGTTTTTTAATAATATTCAAGTAAACACATTAACCGTTTCACTACCCTTGTACACTACAGTGCACACACTTAAAAAAAAAAAAATATAAAAATTTAATGCAATATATTTTTATTTTATTTATTTATTTATTTGTTTTTTTTCAGTACAACAAGATTGAATTTTATAATTATAGTACATGAATAAAATATCCCAATTGATTCACAATGATTAATATAATATAAAAAATAAAAACAAGATATAGAAAATTTAAAAAAAAATTAAAAATTTAAAAAATTTAAAAAATGAATATAAAATATATAAAAAAATATAATATAATAAAACCAAAAATAGAGAAAAAGATAAAAGTATTGAAAACAAAATTAGTAAAAATTATTAAAGAAAGAAAAACATTGAAAAATTAAAGTTATTCAAAAAAATTAAAAGTAAATTTTTGAAGTGCGTTGCGTTGCTGGCTTGTTGTATGTTTTGTGGTAATAAATTCCAAAGACGAGCAGAATGTACATGAAATTGATATTCAGAAACAAGAGAGTGATGTCTAGGAAGTATTAACTTTTTTCCCCTATTGGATCTTGCAAATCGAATTTGATCAAAGATATATTTTGGCTTTTGTGTGTATATAATTTTATGAAGAAACAATAGAACTCTTATTTTTAGAAAATTATCCAAAGAAACACCGTATATGTTCCTGGAAATTAATGATACACTACTAAATCTCCTTAGATTGTAGACATATCGTACAATATTATTAAATACAATATTAAGTCGACTTTTGCTTGTGGCGTCACAATTTGCGAAGAGTTTGCAGCCGTATAAAAGACCAGGAATAACGTAGGTCTTAGCTAGAAGCAATCTTACATTTAATGGAGTGAATGATTGTGTTGACCATAGTGTTCTAAGCTTGGCATATGTTTGACCAACTAACGAGTTAATATGGTTAGTCCATGATAATGTGCTATTGAATACGATGCCTAAGTTTTTAGCCGATGGGACAATTGAAATTTTCTGGTTGTTAATAAGGATTTCTTCATCAATTTCTGGTTGCATGGACCTCTTATGTATAACGAGACATTTGGACTTATTAGGGTTTAAACAAAGACCATTTGCGATGGCCCAATGATGAATTTTATCCAGATCATAATTCAGTTTATCGATGTTCTCCTTAATTGATTCTTCGGGGCTACTTAGGTATAGCTGTACGTCGTCTGCATACATATGTACTTTGCTGTACGATAGTTGTTGAGGGAGATCGTTTGCATATAATGAGAAAAGTAGCGGTCCCAAGATAGAACCCTGAGGTACGCCTCGAGTAAGAGCCAATGGTTCAGATGATAAATTATTCACACATACGGATTGTGTACGGTTTACAAGGTAAGTTAACATGAGTTCAGTTGAGCTTGATGCGAATTTAAAGTGCCGTCTGAGTTTCATACAAAGAGTTTCATGGTTGACTGTGTCGAAAGCCTTAGAGTGGTCAAGCAGTACTAGGAAGTTTAGTTTGTTATTATCTAGTTCACGTCTAATATTCTCGCTTACTTCGACAAGAGCAGTTATACAGCTGTGATCTGAACGGAATCCTGACTGTTTTTCACACATTAAGCCATGTCCATGTATGTACTCACATATCTGAGAATACAATAGCTTTTCAAAGACTTTTGAAAGGTAGCATAAAATCGCAATAGGTCGATATTCATTATTTGATTTCGGTATTGGTATAACTTCTGCATGTTTCCATTTAGAAGGGAACGTGCTAGACATTAAGATTGTGTTAAAGATATGAGTCACATATGGAATAAGAAGAGGTAGGAGGATCCTAAAGAACTTAGGGTGAATATTATCGTATCCAATTGCATTCGACTTTACCGAAGAGAAGCATAACAAAACTTCTAATTGGTCAACACAAGAGAATTCAAAAAAACGTTCATCTTCAGAAAAATTGTCCATATTGTTATTAAAGTTATAAAGATCACTGTCGGCTTGGACAAATGGTAGATTTGTAAAGGCAGAATTTAATTCGTTGACATCAGTCGAGTAGTTTTCGTTAATAACTTTTTTCCCAATGCCAATGTCCCGAATAGTTTTCCAGGTTTTTTTTGACTCCAAAGCAGTACCAAATTGATTGGAATAATATTCTGACTTTGCTAATTTGATCTTCTGGTTAACACATTTTCTGGCAGTACTGTACTCATTCTTAAGCTCGAGTGTTTTAAATCGCTTCCACCTAGCGTAGGCAATATCCCTTAGATGAATTAATTGTTTGATGTCCGTTGTAAACCAAGGTTTACTTTTCACTGATGGTATTTTGGTTTTTAATGGAACAGTTTCATCGTAGAGTTGAAGTATATTACTTTCAAGGAAAGCTAATTTATCATCAACAGAAAGTAAATAGTATATATTATTCCAGTTAATTTGAAAGAAATTATTGTATAGTAAATTGTAGTCAATATTGTTGAAGTCACGATAAGTGAAGGATTTTTGTTCGGGTTTAGTCCTGAAATCATATGATATAAAAATTAAGTCATGATGAGAAAAACATGAAGCAGAAAGCTGGTCATAAAGGAGCACCCTTGAGTTATCACTGACGAAAAACAAGTCGAGCAGAGTATTTGAAGTAGAAGTGTAGTGTGTTGGATGGGTTCGATTTGCTGGTTCGAGCCCTAATGTTGACATGTTATCGGTTAAGATAGGTTCCAACAAAATGTTGGAGTTGAAATCTCCACCTATCACAACGTCATTATAGGTAACTGTTAATGTTTCCAACTTTTGAAAAAAATTTGACATATCCATTCTTCGATGCGGTCTGTAAACGCAGCCAACTAACATTTTCCTCTCATACGCGAGGACCTCAATAAATATATATTCCACTAGGTTTACCGAATTATTAGTAGAAAGTAAATCTTCAACACTTGACTTGGAGCAAAATTTGCAAGCAATATGATTTTTTAACAAAGATTGCAACACCACCAGCCCGACTATCTCTGTCATTTCTAAAAACTTTGTAACCACCCAGAGAGATAAGACCATCAGGTGTTGAGCTATCAAACCATGTCTCAGAGACGCAAACTATATCCACATTTGAGTTTTCGAAGATTAATCTGAACTCATCTATTTTATTGTTTAAGCTTTGCGCATTTATATGGCAAATGGAGATACCTTTCTTTTGTTTAGCCAGAATTTTTACCATGTTCATTGTAACATCCTTGGAACTACCACTTAAACTATTGAAATTATTCATTTGGATATATTGTTATTATTATTGAGAAGCAAGCCCTAACAACAACGCACATCAAAACTTTAAGAATATCAAAATATAAATTAAAAATAATAATAGATAAATATTTATTAAAATACCAGTACAAATAGCTCTCACAGTATATTAATACGAAACTAATATACTGTGATTTATATTATTTTATTATATTTTATTTTAAAATTTTTTTTATTAGGATATAGGTCGCAATATAGTCGCGATGTTTGTCAACTAAGTCCAATTTTTTCTCAGCCTTCATCTACGAAAAAATGGGCGCTTGAAGTATCTCCTGAATTAATAAAGATAGGATCTCGAAATTTGACACATACACTCAGGGAACTTCTGCTTTAAAAATATGTAGTTGTTTGGGTTGTAATACAGTTTCTTTATTTTTAATACAAATGCCAGTCATTTGTAGAACAAATTACATTTTTTTACTAACCTTGTGGTTCATTTAAAAAAACAAACCACATCAAATGACTGTTTTATGATTTGATATTCATTTTTTACAGTAGTTTTTTGTTATTTAAAAAATTAGAAAAATAAATATTTGTTTATTTTTTACTAACATATGTGGTTAATTTTTACTACAATTCTTCATATTTATGAAGTTTTCATAATTATGAGGAGAAGTTTCATAAAATTTTATGACAAATGTTTCATAGATCTTTTTTCATTTCATAAGAAAGTTTTATAATTTTTGTGAAAATAAACTTTTGCTTTTTATTAAAATTAAAATGTTTTTTTTTTGCAATTTTAAGTTTTTATTTTAAATTTAGAAAATATCATTTAGATTTTTAAAACTTAAAAACTACCAGAAATTATTTGAAATTTTGAAACATGAAATAAATATATGAAACGTTTAGGAAACGCGTCATAATATTTATGAAACGTTTCATAAATATTTGTAAAACTTACATAAAAGTGTATACTTATACTACTTATGAATATTTAATAACATTTATATAAAGTTATGATACTTCTTCATCATATTTATGAAACATTTCATATGTTTCTACTATATGGCAATGCTTTTCTACTCTGGGGTGGGTGTAGAAAAGCATTACCATATATAAGTACATTTTTGGTAATGTACATTACTTACAATTGTCATTACAAATCTTATTAGCTTTATTTGGGGATGTCGCGCAAAATAATGAGATATCATTACAAAACAACTTACGAAAAATCAAAAAATATGTGGTTATGTACCAAAATAATGAGTCTAAACGGAAATTTAAAGAAAAGCTAAATTTAATAAAAAAAAAAAAATGGTGTCATGACTTTCTTGCACAAGTCATTACTTCCAGCTTACAAAAATCAAAAATAAATAGTTATATATGTACTTACTAGAGTTGAAAAAATAATGAGTCCAAAAATAATTTTTTAAAAACTTTTAAGATCCTTACTTTATATTTAAAATAATGCTAAAAATAAGACACTGTGGGTAACGCATTATTTTTTGTATTTAAATAATGGAAATATTAACTAGTTATTCATTAGTAAGTCCTTATTATTTGTGTTAAAGTAATGCAGAGGGTAAGCTGGTAGTCCGATAAGTAATGACAAGCCATTACCGTTTCTATAGAAAAATTCAAATTATGGGTAAATTTTCTATTACAAAATTTCGAAATTATTTTGTAATTTTCGACTAAAAAATTTTACTTACAGCCCTGGTTCATGTAAATCTGTATGTATTATTAAATTAAACCTACAAAATCACGATTATAATTATATTTATTTGAATATTTTTTTTTTTTCTAAAAACAATTTAGTTTCAAAGTCTCTTGTGGTTAACCATTTTAATAATTGTTTATAGAAACAAGCCATTATTGTTTATTTTGCAAGAAAAAAAAACAGGACCAAAACCTCAATCGAATAATAATAAAATGATTAAGAAAGTGCAAATAATGGTTTTGTATGTTTAAAAATTTAATTTATTAAAATTTTAACACAAACTTATAATTATATACGAACATATTATGCAAATATATAAAAGGGTGGACAGAATAAGAAAATTAATATATAAAATTGTAGCATAAATTGTAAATAACAAATCAAAGCATTAACCCTCTTCTATTCACCAGGCTTTAATATAAACTAGTTTAAAAATTATTAAATTTTAGATTTATATATTCAAAATTTTACTCATTACATTTTTGACGCCTTAACTGATTTGAAAAGCAAACTGCTAAGGGAAAATTTGGACCATTTAAGATTAAAATGTGCAACAGCGTGTGCAGCACTCACAAAGTGGATTAGCTAAAATCTTTTTAAAAAAAATTGTGTTTTTTTACTGCTTTCATAAAGGTTTTTTTTTTGAAAATTTTTACCTTTTGTCTTATATTAGCTGAAACCAAAAGCATTACAATAGTTTGTTATTTATATTTAATTAGAAAAGGAAATAAATAATCCCAAACTCTTTATGAAAATTGTTAAGAAATTAAATTGAATAACAAATAAAGAATAAATGAGTTGAATTGAATTTACTGCTTTTTTCTTTACGCTCAAGTTATTCTTTGTTTTTAAGATTCCGTACTTTTAGTTGGAATGATTTCGCTCGATTCTAATGCTACACAGAAAAATCACTCGTCAAATGATCTACTGTAGGTTGTCAGTCAAGCTGAGTATATTACAAAGCCGATTTGAGTAGTTGCAATATACCTTAAAGCGAAATGCGCTTTTAAACAATTGTGACTCAGTAATTTTTTTTTTCGGATTTTAAATTTTTAAACGGTATTTAAAAGAAATTACCTGGTTCTTCTAAATATATATATTTTCTTTATTCAAGTTTGATATAATTTTTATTAAAAATAAAAATTATGTTTTTTCGACCTTTAGTTGTGCAATGAAAATGAAAATTATTCAAGTTCGAGGCCATACTCTATATTTCTTTATTAGGATATTGTCCTAACAAATAATCTATAGAGTTTTTGTTTTCAAATTTATTCTTTGACCCTTTCAGGAATGTGTTGATAGATCTATTTCGGAAACTTTCTAGGTTCCCATCATCAGAACACGTTTTGAAAGCGGTAACAATTCCATGCCAAACATCAAACATTCATATGAACAAGTTTACTCACTACATGAGAACTAATATATGAGCTTGAAGTTAAGGATTATAACCATTGATCAAAAAATAAATTGAAAATGGTGGATATTCAATACAAGTTATTTGTTTTTCTCTCCTTTTTTTTTAGCTTAAAAAACAACACAGGGGAAGGTAAACTAGGCGGTACTTTGTCTTTTATACAAGAGAGTATGGCCTCGAACTTAAATAATTTTCATTTTCTTTATTAATAATATTAATAATAAATAAGTATGTAGAGATTTTTTAATAACAATTAATATTTAAAATTTTTTTATAACTTTTCAACTTCTATTCTTAAATTTAGTGTTTTTCTGAGAAAATGGAGATTTCACTTGTTAAAATGGGTTGAAAATTGACAATAATATTCTCAAAGTTCATATTTTCCTGAGTAAAATGGGCCTTCACATGTTTAAATCGGTTAAAAATTGACAAAGTTATGATACATTTTAATCAAGGAAACGCTTATTTTAAGAATATTGTTGTTTTCAAAGAAGATTCGAAGAAGCCTTGTAGAAGTGGAAAAAGTTGTAAAAGAAACTGAAAATTTTAATTATTATATATATCGAAAAAGTACCATAACTTGTCAGTTATCAAGCGATTTTCTCAGAGAAGCACTAACGCCTACGTTAACGTTAACAAACTTTAAGAATATTGTTGTTCGAAAAAAAAAACCCTCGTAAAAGTTTAAAATAATTAAAATTTCAAAAATCTACAACAATTTATATTAATAATATAAACAAAGTATATATATTTAAAAAAGACCAGGTAAATGTCATTTCAAAACTCAAAATAAGTTGAAAAATGATTGAGTTACGAATGTTTAAATGCAACTGTCACAAAAAATACTCTTTTACCGTTATCGCGAACATTTTAAGGTACATTGATACTTGTCAAGCCGGTTTTGTAATACACACAGCTAGACTTAGAACACTAGGTCACTTCCAAAGTGATTGCAACTTTTTATTTTTTGTAGTACCGTGTAATGTATATTTCAATATCCCTACACAACTTTTTAAAGAAATTTACTTTAACCTGTAATTTAGATAATTTTATAGATATATTTCTTTCATTAAAAAATTAAGCTCACACTCCCCAAAAATAAACGGAAATGGTAGACTCTTTCCAGTCAGTTGGATTCAGTGTTGGTAGAGCGTTGGATTTCTGAAGTTTTAAGTGCTGTGGCAACCACCCCAAAATGATAAAACCGATAATGATAATGCACAGGAAAAACGATTGGCAAAACAAAATAGCTTTTCCAAAATACAATTAAAAAAAGTTCATTTAAAGTTTGTTTGGTCCTGTCGAGACCACGAGAGCTTTGGCTGAGCTAACGAGACTTAAAAAATACTTGAAAGCTAAAAACGTAAATAAATGATAACAGCTGGCGAACCCTTATAACGGTTGTGATAGTTTGTCAGCACTGGAATTACGTTTGTTGGTAGTAACTTGCTAACGATGAGAAAAAGGTTGTTTAAAAAAGGTTCTCCAGAAACATAAAAAACCACAATTTTAACAAAGTATCGTAAAATTTTCAAAATCAATGCTTAAAAAGCATTTTTCAATAATGATGGCAAAGCGTTCTAATTTAGGGCTTTGACAGAGCTTTAATTTTTTTACGGTTATAAATTTTAGAAATAAAGTACTGGCAAAGCATATTTTGCCAAAGTTGGGAAAGGGTTCTTAATCAGGACTTTGCCAGTGCTTTAATTTGAATTTCTGCCAATGCACAGTGGTAATATAAGATCGTAACTTTCTAACTTCCTTAATTACACAGTGCAACACATAAATTGGTTCCTCTTTCGTACCAAGTTTTTTTTGAAGTGTATATCGAAACTAAAAAAAATCCGCAAAGGACTTGGCCAGATTACATCGAAATTTTTTTTTTTGGACACCCTAAGTTTTTGCACCCAAACATGATTTTTTTAAAAAAGGAAAATTTTTATGGAATCCATATATCATAAACCGTTCGGAATTTTGTTTTTATGTCTTTGGCAAAGTTGTAGATCCAAACCAAAGCAAAAAAATTCTCATATGGACCGACCCAAAAAAATTGCATCCACTGCATCAAAATTGCAAAAAATTGGGAAAAAATGCTATTTTTTATGATTTTTTCATGATTTTGTCCTGAAATGGCTTAAATACTGGGAATTTAAGAAATCTTTTTTCAGCTAAATTATATCTAACAACAATATAAACAACTCTCTAGTACATGTTATCTTAATACGAACATTCCTTAACCCTAGAAAGCACATCTTTTTGCTCACACTTATTTTGCATAGCCAATGTTTGTCGTTTCGACAAAGAAAGACTATATAGGTTAATGCCGTTTTTGTTGTTACTTGTTTTCAAATTTACTATTTAAACATTTTATTGTTGTAATGCTGATATGTTTTTGAAAAAATGAATATATTTATTTTATTAATAAAAAGTAATTATTTTATAACGCAATTAACAATTTCATAATTTTTTTTTTATTTTTTGTTTAAGTTTTTTTGTTTATTTATACAAATGCAAAACATGTGTATTATTAACTGCCGATGATTTTATTCTGCTACGATTTTACCCGAAAAAAGTATAGTAACTTTTGGTAAAATGAGAAACACAATTACTTTCTTATCACGCTCTCATTTACCGAATTTTTGTTAATAAAAACGCTTTTTGGTAAGATGGAGTCAAAGCGGGTTCGCGAGGTAACGTTTGTCGAACAGAACTAAAATAAGAAAATATATAATTTTAACAGAATAAATAAATAACATACCATTGCTACTCACGCCTGTTAAGGTTTAAATATTTTTGGTGGTGGTTCAAGGTCATGATCTGACTCTGCACTACTACAAGAAGAAAGATGATCAAAAGGCACATCTCTAAATCCAGTGTCTCCTGGGTCTTCCATATCACCATCCTCACACAGGCACACCTTGTGGCTCCACCAACAAACCTCTGCAAGCATTGCGTCCAGCTTCTTGCCTTTGAATCTTTTTTCCATTGGCATTGTGACCTGGTGGAATCGCTCCCCTTGCTCATCTGATTCGGTGGGCAATTGTTTTAAAAAAACATCAATATGATGATGCAAAAAATGCAATTTCAGCGTCATCGATAAATTTATATTTATATCATATCATATATTTATATATATATCAGCATTACAACAATAAAATGTTTAAATAGTAAATTTGAAAACAAGTAACAACAAAAACGGCATTAACGTATATAGTCTTTCTTTGTCGAAACGACAAACATTGGCTATGCAAAATAAGTGTGAGCAAAAAGATGTGCTTTCTAGGGTTAAGGAATGTTCGTATTAAGATGACATGTACTAGAGAGTTGTTTATATTGTTGTTAGATATAATTTAGCTGAAGAAAGATTTCTTAAATTCCCAGTATTTAAGCCATTTCAGGACAAAATCATGAAAAAATCATAAAAAAATAGCATTTTTTCCCAATTTTTTGCAATTTTGATGCAGTGGATGCAATTTTTTTTGGGTCGGTCCATATGAGAATTTTTTTGCTTTGGTTTGGATCTACAACTTTGCCAAAGACATAAAAACAAAATTCCGAACGGTTTATGATATATGGATTCCATAAAAATTTTCCTTTTTTAAAAAAATCATGTTTGGGTGCAAAAACTTAGGGTGTCCAAAAAAAAAAATTTCGATGTAATCTGGCCAAGTCCTTTGCGGATTTTTTTTAGTTTCGATATACACTTCAAAAAAAAACGGGTATGAAGGAGGAACCAAACGATGACCTTAAAAATGCTGCACTGTGTTATATTATTATATATTTGTTCCTGTTGTTCCTAGGGCTGCAAGACCGTTTATTAATTTAAATAGCTGAAACTTTGTACAGGACTAAAGAATATTCTATTTGGCACCTAAATAAGGGTGAAATAAATACAGGATTTGATTAGTATAGATATCAAGTATCGAAAATTATGATATCAAAAATGATCAAATTCGGGCCATGCATTTAGAAGTTCTGTGTAAAACTATGAACTTTTTTTTTTTCATTTGCAAACAATTTCCTTAAAACTTTTATTATTTGGACCTAGTTCGATATAACTTTTGGTGATAAAAATAAAAAGTAGTATAAGGGTGAAATTCACGCGCTGGGTCCGTAAAATAAACTACAATTTTTGTACCGCTGTCAGATTTTGGTAACATTGGCAAAATTGCGGCAACCCCAAACAAAAGTGAGTTGCATTTCTAAGCTAATCGGATGATTTTAATCTTAGAAATAATTATTAATACGATCATCTAAATACGGCAGTCTTAAGACTAATTTTAATGTTAAATAACTACTGACATGAAAAAAAGTTTTGTCCAAAAATCGGAATGTGTATAATACATTTCATGAGTATTTTTATGTACTTTTTTTTGATGCTTTTAGCAATAATTCATTTACAATATTTAGGGGCCGACAAGGGGAAAACTTTTCCCCTTTTAGTCCCTCCACGTAGAAACTTCAAAATATGCGGTCTGTGTAGATGTCTACTCCTATTTAGGAACTGACGCACCAAATTTCAAGCTTTTACCTTTTTCGGTTTGGCCAGGCCGCTTAAGAAGATTCTTTTCCTTTTTTGTCAATATAATTTCAGTAATTTGTACGACAAATACATTCATAACCTTTTTAACTACATTTGCGGTCTTTTTAACTGTCTTTTTTAGTCATAGTACAAGTGGTCAAATTAGGTCATAGAACTTAAAAAGTTCAATAGAAAATAAAATCTTATTTTATAATTAAGTTAAAAGCAGGTAGTAGCGACCTCTAGTTGAATTTTCATACATTTTTAATATTCTTTCTTACAAAAGTGTATCAAAAAGTTTAAAATATTTCAAAAATCCTTCATATTCCTGATTTTAACCAAGAATACTTAATAATATTAATATAAATTCCACTATAATAAATTGTCCCATAGATATATTTTTCATTTGATATTTTTCCATATTCTCTTTATAATATCATCTTACAAATGATGCATGTAATTATCATTTATAATTATATACACTTTGAACTTTAAAACACGATATGACTGCAATTTCTTTGACTTACTTACTTTCATATCCAATATATAACTTTACTTAACTAAACTATGTACACTCAAAAAAAGGCAATAAAGTAAACTAAAAATGTTGCAGAGGCAGCAAAATTTTAGTCAGGAATGTGCTTTGCAAAAAATGCTAATGTCAACAAAATTAGTAAATTCAGCAAAAGTTTTGCTAACATTAAATCCTTGCAAGAAATTAATAAAATTTTTGTCTAATATTAGTAGGCTGAAAAAAAACTCAAAAAATTGTAGAAAATTATACTTCAGTTAATTTATTTGCGGAAACCCCTAAAAAATGTTTGTGATTCTTTAAAAAAATGTGCAATACAGTAACGAAATTGAATTAATTTTCAATAATAAAAGTAATTATATAAGCATAGCACTAAATGATGACAATTTTGCATGAAGCCAAATACCGTAGATAACTCTAGAAACAAAACAAAAAATAACAAAATATGACATACACATAAACAACCCTTTTTCTGCAAATAGACAAAGGAAATATTAGAAAATTATCTATGCTGTGTGCCCTCGTTTTTCGCTTTAGTCTGTCTACATGACGGTATATTTGTTTGTAATTTAACCACATTCCATAAATTACCACTATAAACTTTTAGTTTACAAATACATAATTTATTTTTATTAAATTTAAGTACTCTATTTTGTATTTAACTTAATAATAAATAATAATTTTAGTTTTTTATATTCACAAGTTATATGTACTATAAACATTGTTAGCGTCATTTTGTTTTATGTATGAAAAACGTAAACAAAAATCTCGCACAGTTATTTTTTGTATATGTTTTACAAGTGTTGTACTTTTTACTATAATTTTCTTTGTCTGAACTGCATCTAGATATGCTGCGAAATTTACATCATTCTGCGCACATCTCAGCGTACATCTCTCTTACAAGAGTTGAATTTTTTAGTATCATTTCCTCGTCACTACTACATCTTGACCTGCAGCGATATCTAATTCATTCTGCTTATATCCTTTAATCTGGTCGTCGTCCACACTATTAATGTGCTTATCAGCACAATTTTGCTAGAAAGATAAATCAGTAAAACATTAGTAAAATATTAGTAAAACATTACTTCAAAACAGTTAAGTGCAGAAAAAATATAACTATAATTTTAACAGAAAACACAATTTCATCAAAAAATTAGCTGAAAATAATACACTTGATTTACATGACTTTTAACTAATTTTTCTACAAACTTATTTTTTGGAGTGTATAAAGTTGTATAGCTTATTACAATGCACATTTAAATTACATACATATTTATGTAATTACCTGATAAAAAGTGTGTTCTGTCTTAAATTTACAAGTCTTAAATTGTATTTTAATTTATTATATTTAATATTAAAGGTATTCACAACAGAAATTTTATATTGAAAAAAGCGGAAATTTTGAAAATTATAATAATTACATTGTGATGGTTGGTTGGTTGGTTTAAGTGGCAGCTCACGCTACTCGTGAGCATCAAGTAGAGTCAAAAAGCGACTCCGTTTTGAAGAGACCACACTACCCGTAAGGAACTAGTATCCGGAGTACTAGACCCACCCCGTTCGGTTAAGATAACGTATGAGATCACCGAATCCCACACGTGATATTACCGAGAGGTCGTCCAAGATCCGGAGTCGAATATCCTGCAGCGCCGGACAATCGCAGACAAGATGCTCCACAGTCTCCTCCTCGCCCGGTATGCCGCAGCTGCGACAATGCGAACCGCGTACAATCCCAAGTCTAATGCCATGCCTACCAATCAGCCAGTGACCGGTCAGAACAGCCGTCAGCCTCGAGACATCCCTCCTGCTCCTGCTCAGGAGAGAGTTTGTACGCCCTAGGTCGTAGTTGGGCCACGTAAGTCTCGCGGTCCTACAGGTATCCAAATTATGCCACCTGTCCCCCGCCCTACATTGTGATAGTTAAAAAACTTAACAAACGTCGAATAAACCTTATTCGGGTAAGCTGTGCTGATTAGTTAGCTGATTTAGCTCTAAAAAATTCTATGCTAATTGTTATAAAAAATGTTACACTCATAATGCCTTATCCATTAATAAAAATACGAAAAATTGTCAAAGTAACAAAACCTTTTGGTTGATAACCCTTTGAGACCCAAACTGAATGCAAAAAGTTCTTGATTTTTTCAAGTTAAACATAAAAAAATTTAAAAATTATTAACTATAGGGAAATATTTATCCATATTTTATAAAATATAATTTAGTTAAAAATATAAAAGGACCTTTTTCATCTCAATAAATCGATTATTATTGCAAAAATATACGCAGTTTTAAGAGAAAACATCAAAGCTTAGAATTATGAGCGTGGATAAAAAATAAGGGATACACTATTACACAGTAGGTATGTGAAGATGACATACCAAAACCCCGGGACACTTAAACTGAATTTTGAGTTTTAAAAGGTTAGGTCAAAATAAAAAGAGATTTAAATTTTAACTTTGCATTGACTGAAGCGATTTTTTGTGTGTATTTTAAGTAAAAGACATCAAAAACTTTTTTGAAATGACTTTAATTATGGTTTATTTTTATAAACTTAAGTCTACACATGATGACAGTCCATTTTTAGGCAGATACAATTCATTTTTATACAATTCGAAATGTCAGGGTAATAACTTTTCACATATACTGTAACGACGAGTTCTTTTCGATTGCTAGGGTAAGTTTGCGGTGGTAGAGATCGTTACAGAAATTAGTTTGGTTAAACGTTATAAAACTTAGGTTAAACGTTATAAAACTTAATTAATATATTATATATAATAATTACTATAGAATTAGCCGACAGAGTGAGAAAGGGAGAGGGAAAAGAGAGAGATAGAGAGAGAGAGTTGAGTTATTGTCCTAAGGGAAACCTGTGTATGCGAAAATTCCTCGATGACGTGAGGACAGAGACCGGGGACGGCACGATTCCGCTAGTTTCTTCGCATACGGTGAGAACATTGACCACTGTTTTCTTCGATTACAGTGAGGACAACGACCTGGGCCAGCACGTTTCCTCTAATGGTCTGCGTTCACGTGAGGTTAGCGAACCGGAACGCTACGCTTCTTCAGGTTTCTTCGATTACGGGGAGGAAAACAAACTGAGTTGTCACGTTTCCTCTGTTGGCCTGCGTTCATGTGAGGATAGTGACCGGAAACGGCATGCTTCCTCTAGTTTTATTGATTACGGTGAGGAAAATGACCTGCGACGGCACGTTTCCTCTGCTAGTCCAAGTTCAATGGAGGACTGCGACCGGGGATGGCAAGCTTCCTCTGGTTTCTTGTATCAGAGTGAGGACAACGATCGAAAGAACCATCTGTGGAACGCTACGCTTCTTCAGGTTTCTTCGACTACGGGGAGGAAAACAACTGGGTTGTCACGTTTCCTCTGTTGGCCTGCGTTCATGTGAGGATAGTGAACGGACACGGCATGCTTCCTCTGGTTTTATTGATTACGGTGAGGAAAATGACCTGTGACGGCACGTTTCCTCTGCTAGTCCAAGTTCAATGGAGGACTGCGACCGGGGATGGCAAGCTTCCTCTGGTTTCTTGTATCAGAGTGAGGACAACGATCGAACGAACCATCTGTGGATCCGAGTTAATGTTAGGATAGCGACCGGGGACGGCACGATTCCTGTGGTTTCTATATTCGAGTGAGGACAACGACCTGGCATGGCACATTTCCTCTCTTGGTCCAAGTTCAATGGCGTACACAGAGTGCTTCATTGAATTTTCCTCACTTTTCAAGTGAGGATAACGACCGGGGACGGTATGGTTTGTCGATTGATCGAACGGTACGTTTCCTCTGTTGGGAGCTTGCAAGGATCGTCACAGTACTTCCAGAATAAGATCACGGACCTCCAAAGACGTTTTCAGCACCTTCGGCGATGTTTCAAGGATGTGTCAAAGACCTTCATGGATGTGCCAAGGACTTTCAAGGATAATGTCAAGGACCTTAAAGGATGCTTCAAGTACCTTTATGATTGCTCGCAGGATCTAGAGTAAAAGAAAGAAGAAGTTACATTGTTCACGGCCGCAGCCAACGGATGAACTGATCCAGATTTCTATGTTGCTCCCTTAAGGGTCGCTGTGTGTGTTGGTAGCAGTAATGGTAACTAGTGTAAGCTACATAGTGTGTATACAGAAACGAGTGACTCGACTACAGTCGTTACAATACCGACATCTCTTAATTCAGTGTCATGTTGATCGAATTGTCAAATTTCGTTAGAAGACATCGTCTGAAAATGGAAGGCCATCTTTGTAAGCTTTGTATTTCGACTTATAAACAATAAATAAAGTAAAAAAGAGATAAATAGAAAAGAAGTGATTTCCACATCTTTTACTTACACTTAGAAAATTATGAAATTTCACTTAAAGAAAGGACGACTTACATTTCAGTAAATTCAACTAACATTGTCATTTGTTTTTTAATCTTCAAAAAATGAACCATTATTGTAGTAAAAATGAGCCACATATGCAGTAGAAAATAAAAAACTTTTTTTGTTTTATTTTTTTTTTTAATTAAAAAAACTACTGTATAAAATGAATGTAAAATCATAATACAGTAATTTGATGTGATTTGTTTTTTAAATGAACTACATATGGAGTGAAAAATTAAAATTTCTTCTACAAATGACTGTATTTTCACTTAAAAACAAAGATTACTTTATAATAACTCAAACAACTACAAATATTTGCAGCAGAAGTATAAAATACACAAAAAAAAAATAGCTTGAGTCAATGCAAACTTAAAATAGAAATGTATTTTTTCTTTTGACCTAACCTACGAACCAAAATTAAGTTTACTTGCCCTGGGGTTTTGTTGTGCCATTTAAATATTTGAAATTTTACTTACAGTGTTTTTTGTAATTTTTAATTTTACAAAACTTTTTGTGATTTTGTTGTAATTTATTACGTATGACCCAGTTTTGAATTTATACTTCCTTTACTTTTAAAATTTGAAATTTCTAATGTGAATACCTTTAATGTTTAAATCAAGTTTGTGCATATCGTTAACTTTCAGTATTGCTGCCTGTCTGTCTGTTTGTCTATTTGAATGCATGTCTTTCGTTAGTGTTGACTTCAACTTCAATATAAATTATCCTTATTATTTATTGAAACTGTAATCAAGTTTCTGACTGAGAAAATTCAGTCATATGGGAGTCATCGTTATTATAAACTACATAAACGTGATGACATTTATTAATACTTATAAAGTACAGCAAAAAATAAAAAAGTACTCCAATGAATTGTTGTTAATACAAAAATATTATAAATGACAATAATCATATGAAATGAACTAAAATTAGTGTTATTTATGGGTAATGGAATGGTTAATAAGGAAAATAATAAAACAAACAATTGTAGTTCATTCTTGTACTTAGTGAAGTTGATATTCCGTTAGTTATGATGTGGATGTGATATATATTCAATTACAAAATGTTTATTGGTGGTTTAAAACTTTGATAAGATTTTTATTAAATTTTCTGTCATACTGAAAGATACACAGAAAAAAAGATTTCTCAATATTTTACAATTAAAAATTTATTGAATCAATTAAATAATTGCTTAAATACGCAATTCCTTGACATTTTATATTTGATTGGTTAAAAGATTTTGATAAAAAAACAAAGATAACACCAACATATTGTTGTTGTAATATTTATAAATGTAGTTGTTTTTTTTTTTTTTAGTGTTTATGTATTAGTAATAATTACACTCACAATATTTTTTGCGTAAAGAATATACACATTAAATTAACTGGAAGTCAGTTAAAAACAGGACAACTTAATTTACAATTCTATTTTTTAGTTTATTTTCAACTGTTGAAAAATTAATTTACAAAATCGATAAAAACAATAGATTGTTTTCGTTTATTTCAATACTTAATATAATATAACAAACCTCCAGATTGCCCGTACTGACCTATAAGCTTATTATCCTCAATAAGTAAAACTATAGAAAAAATTATTGAAATTAAATTAGTAGATTTTATGGAAACCAATAACATTATTCCGCCTCAGCAGTTTGGTTTTCGCAGAGAATACAGAAGGTCCCGGGTTCGATCCCCGGTGCCGGCAACATCAAAATAATATGATGAGTTTTTTCTATCCCTCATACGTATCGCAATGTCCACCTTCGGTGTTCCCATAGCAATTAACCCCACCGAAGTAAAATAGTGAATCAGGGCTATGAACCAAAAAGCTGCAATAAGTTCGCCAACTATCCATCAGGTGGCGAGCAACAACTGTTCTAAAGACTTATCATCTCGCGCAATTACAGTGTTGCCATGTCTGAAGCCCTTCATCTTTCCCCACCTTTCATCTGTATACTATCCCTTTCCAAAGAAAGCAACACACTAAATATAGGAAGTATTTCCTGAGTGTTGCCTCTCTTTTTAAAAAAAAAAAAAAAATACTGCACATCCACTAATAAGAATAAGAAACTTAGTCAACGAAAACTTCAATCTACAAAAATCAACAGGCATGTTCTTAGTCGATGTTAAAGCTGCCTTTGACTCAGTATGGCATGACGGTCTTGTTTTTAAAATGATAAATTTTAGCTTTCCCATACAGCTTACAAAGATCATTCATAGTTTTTTCCATCTTCGAACTTTTAAAGTTCATATCGGTTCATACTCTTCTGAATGTGTTTCTCTTACAGCAGGTTATCCGCAAGGCTCTTGTCTGTCTCCTATTCTTTACAACTTATATACAGCCGATTTTCCCCAATTAGACTACTGCACGATGTTAATTTTTGCTGATGACACAGCGGTTCTCAGCTCCGAAATATTGGCTACAGATGTAATTACTAATCTTCAAAGAGCCTTAATTGAACTGCATTCGTATTTTAACAAATGGAAAATTATGTTAAACTCTGATAAAACTCAGGCAATATATTTCATTAGAAAACGCAAAGATTGTTTTCTACCACAGAATTGTGTTATGTGGGACAACAATTCCATCCAATGGGAACAAAAAGTTATATATCTAGGTGTTATGCTTGACCCTAAAATGATATTTAAATACCACATACCGTATGTAACAAATAAGGTAAACGTACTAACTCGAATATTATATCCCTTTATAAATAGGAATTCAAGACTGAGCATTAGCAATAAAACATTAATTTTAAAGTCCTTTTTCCATGCTGCCATTTTCTATGCAGCTCCTGTTTATTCAACAAGTGCGAATTGTCATTTACAAAAATTGCAAATATCGCAAAATAAGTTACTGAAGTTAATTTATAATCTTCCATGGTTTTTTTCGACTGAGCGACTTCATTCTCTTGCGGGTATAGAATTGGTTAAAGAAAAGATAATTCGACTCACTGATAATTTTAATATCAAATGCTTGAGCTCTGGTTTTGAACGTATTAATGAGCTAGCTCATCGTAGTTAGGATTGTAAGTAGGTTAGGTTAAGTTATTTTATTAAAAAAAATTAGTCAAATAGGTTTTTGCTTAATTTTTACCTCCAATAAAATTGTTTGTGTATATGTACATATACATTTATAAAACATTGTTAAATTTTATTAATTAAGCAGAAAAAGATAAAAATCTTGAACTCTTTAAAATGTATATAAATTAAGTGAAATGTAAATATTATAAAAAGCAAATAAATTGAATTGAATTGAAATTTTAACTATTATCGAAAGTCCGTTTTTTTTGAATAACATACAGAAAAGTTAAAAATATATTTCTGTGGAAATTTAACTACACATTAAATTGCAATTACTTTACCGATTGAATTTTTTAAATAACAGTTGAACTTTTATGAAAAAATTCTTGTGAGTCTACCAATAATTTGAAGGGTCTATTTTAATGTTTCATCGATTTTATCGTTAAAATATCAAAAAAAAATCTCTTTTTTGCCTTTAATTTAAGCGATACCATTAAACCCATGTGTGTTCTTGTATAACTGGTATTATTTCGATATTTTACCGGTTTTATTCGGAGATGTCTTGAACTAAAATAAAAATAACGTTAAAACACCAAAACGCCGATTAATAACTATATTTTGTAGATATAACAAAATTTAATGGGTAAAAATTTTAAATAAACCCAGAGATATTAGCAGCCAGGTGCCCCTATTGTATTTGTTTTATTATAATTTTCATATACAATCTATACATTAGCAAATTTTTTGCTAAAATTATGTTTCCAGCTAAAATTTTAGTTATACTTATTCAGCACTAAGCTGTTTTGAACTAAAGCTTTACTAATATTTTACTAAAGTCTTACTAATTTATTTTGTTAAAAAAATTGTGCTGATAAGCACATTAATAGTGTGGACGACAACCAGGTTGAAAGATATACGCAGAAGGAATTAGATGTCGCGGCATGTCAAGATGTAATAGTGACGAGGAAAATGATACTAAGAAGTAAAACTCTTGTAAGACATATAAAAAAATCAACCATGGATGATTTTTGTATCTGTTTTTCATACATAAAATACAAAATTGTGAATTAAATTGTGTGTTGTCATCAGGAGCGGAATGGGAAATTTCCTCCCCCAAAATAAAATTTTTCAATACAAAAATGTAAAAAAGTTTAAAAATTAATTAAAAATATTCTAATTTCCTCCCAAAAAACTTTTCCTGGCTCAGTGCCTGGTTGTCATCGACTTGTGAAAGTAATTGTCTATTAATTCAATAAAAGACAAAATAAAATGTTTAAATTTAATAAAGATTAAATTTGTATTTCTAAACTAAATGTTTATAGAGATTAATAATCCGGTGTGGTAAAATTGCAAACAAATATACAGGCAGGTAGACCAACTAAAGCGAAAGGCAAAGACCCACATATTAGACAGATTTTTATGGTTCCTTTTTCTTATTGCAAAAAAGGGGGTGTATATGTCATATTTTGTTATTTTTTCGTTTCGTTTCCATAATTCTCTGCGGCATTTGCGTTCCTTTAAAAGATAGCATCATTTAGACAATAATTGATATAAGTAGTTGGAAGATAATTTTGCTTGTGTTATATATAATTATTTTTTTTTTTTTTATTTTCATGTCGTCAATGTGGGAGTATGAATATTTTTATATTTTTTTACGTATTGTAAATTGTTTTTGAAAGAATCACAAACAAATGTTTCAGATTTTCAGTAAATAAATTAACTAATATATCATTTTTTTACTTTTAGAAATGATTTTTTAATTTTTAATTAACTAAGAGATATCAAAACTTTTGATGAATCTACTAATTTTATTGCTAGAAGTCAGCTCGCTGATTTTCAGTAAACGTTTTTGCTGACATTAGCATTTTTTTTGCAAGCACTCTCCTTACTAAAATTTTGCTATCGCAGCAGCATTTTTTGCTGACTTTACTAACTTTTCTTTGAGTGTAGGCATTGAAATGGGCTTGTTAGGTAACTACCGTTATAGTTAAGAGGTGGGGTTTTCCCAATCATGAATTAAGCTGATGATTTATTAATTCTTGCTATTGATGATTTCTAAAACTAAAGTACCATTAATTATCTACTTTTAATTAAACTAAATTTTTTAATTAATTATAATTTCTATAAATAAATTCTTTAAATAACACACAATATTCTCGGCGAAACAGTGCGTATGATTAATGTTAATTTTAATATTATTATCCTTACAACTTAATACATACATACATACATACATACATACATACATACATACATACATAAATATTTCAAACGATATTATAATTTAACAATAACTGTTTTAATATGAGAGTATTCTTATACATAGATACATACACATTAGGGCGGGTCGATTTAAAAATCGCTCAACGTTCAAGGAAAATCGTATTCTAGTGATCAAAATAAGAAACTTTGCCGAAGGAACCATACCTCTAAAACGAATTCTGATGTCCCGACTTTTGACCAGTAGGGTGAAATTTTGAAAAATCCCACTTTGACCCATTTAGAGTGCCCTAATGGAATCCAACCCAATATATTTATACTCTATTTCTTCCGGAGAAGAAATAGAGACCCCAATCTTGGAAAGACTCCTCCTACTTTCTGAAATATCTCTATCCCGAGATTTGTACATTTTGCTAAAAACACACGGCTAAAAAGGCCCTCTTTTAACTTAAATTTTAACCCCTAGAATGATGATTTATGCATTAATCTGCTAGCGCGTCTCCCGGAGAAGAAGTATTTCCCATAATCTTGGACAGATTCCTCCTACTTTCTGAAATATCAAAGTGGGCTTTTTCAAAATTTGACCCAACGGGTCAAAAGTCGGGACATCAGAATTCGTTTTAGAGGTATGGTTCCTTCGGCAAAGTTTCTTATTTTGATCCCTAGAATACGATTTTCCTTGAACGTTGAGCGATTTTTTTGCCTCCATACAAATCGACCCGGCCTAATACACATACTTATATACTCGTAGTTAAGTATTAACAATAAGTAACTTTTTGGCTTTTAATAACAATATTTTTTGGCATATGATTTATTTAATTCAAAAGGGCGTTAAACAAGTACATTAATTATGGCACTACAACGCCCTCAGTATATAAATTTAAAAACAAGTAATAAAAAAAACAAAAAACACTGCCTTTTAAGTACCGTACCAACGGAAAAAAGTACTCAACCGTATGAAAATACAAATAACCTGTACAACAGCAAATTCTTCTGCTGCATACATCAAAATTGTTAAATAACCCAACTTTAATGTTTGCAACTTTACACAATACACCCAGCAAAAACACACCTTACCAAGTAATAAGTCTAGTAATCTAGACTCGAAGGTTTGGACTTATTACCCTTTATAATATAATTCTAACTTTTTTTAATATGAAATGTCCCAAAAGGAATGAGTTATGCATTATTGGCTGCCTTACATAGATATGAATTATGGGTTAAACCTGTAATGGGTTAAACCTGTAAAAATAGCAAAAAAACCTACTAAAAACTTGCAGAAAAAACTGCTAAAACTAGCAGATTTGTTTTTCTAAATATTAGTAATATAAGAATATCAATAATAAATCTGTTGAATTCACAAATATTTAGTTATATTTGAGCTACATTTTAGTAAATTGAAATTAAAACTTCGGGTTCTGATGAGATCTTTAGCCAGATCGAAATACTACACCCAAAAAAAAAGTTTGTAAAGTCAGCAAAAAATTTTGCTGAGTCAGCAAAATTTTTGTCAGGAGGGTGCTTGCAAAAAAATTGCTAATGTCAGCAAAATCTTTTGCTGAAAATCAGCGAGCTGATTTTTAGCAACAAAATTAGTAGATTCAGCAAAAGTTTTGCTAACACTTAGTAGATTAGAAATAAAAATGGCTTGCTAAAAATGAATAAATTTTTTGCTGAATTTTAGTAGACTGAAAAAAAGCGCAAAAAATTTGTAGAAAAATTGTAATTTAGTTAATTTATTTGCTGAAAATCATAAAACATATTTTTGTGATTCTTTTAAAAATAATTTACAATAATAACGAAATATAAAAATTTTCATTTTCCCACATTGACGAGATGAATTAATTTAATATCTGAAAATATATAGAAATAAATATATATAACACAACAAAAATTTTCTTTCAACTACTTACATCAATGGTTGTCTAAATGATGCTTTCTTTTAAAGGACGCAACTGCCGAAGATAATTATAGAAACGAAACGAAAAAATAAACAAAAACAAACGAAACGAAAAAAGCAACCCTTTTTTTGCAATAGGAAAAAGAAACCATAAAAATCTACCTAAGATGTGTGTCTTTGTCTTTCGCTTTAATCTGTCTACATGTCTGTATATGTTTGTTTGCAATTTGACCACACTAGATTATTAATCTATAAACATTTAGTTTAGAAATACATATTAAATTTATATATTTTATTTTGTATTTTATTTAATTAAAAGACAATTATTTTTACAAGCCGGTGGCAACGCAAAATTTAAGTTGTTTTAATCCTCAATTTTGTTTTATGTATAAAAAACAGATACAAAAGTCTTCCATGGTTGATTTTTTATATGTCTTATTAGAGTTGTACTTTTTAGTATCATTTTCCTCTTCTCTACTACATCTTGACATGCCGCGACATCTGCTTCATTCTGCGTATATCTTTCAATCTGGTTGTCGTCCACACTATTAATGTGCTTATCAGCACAATTTTTTTAGCAAAATTAATTAGTAAAATATTAGTATATTAGTAAAGCATTAGTATAAAACAGTTAAGTGCTGAATAAGTATAACAAAAATTTTAGCTGAAAACACGAATTTAGCAAAAAATTTGCTAAAAAATAGTATACCTGATTTACAAGACGTTTTACTAAATTTTGTACTAACTTATTTTTTTAAGTGTAGTATCAACCTAGCTAATATGTTTGATTTGCTTTATTTTTGTAAATATACGGAGGTTGAAAGCTCGTTATAAATTGCAAATAACATAAAAATAATCTCGATGTATATAAAAACAAAAAACTAATGAAACTGTGGAAAGTAACAAAATAATCTGCTAAAATCAGCCAAAACATTTACTAAATATTAGTAGACAAAAATTCATTAAAAAATGTGAAGTTTTTAAATTTTTTTTAGTGTGTTTTTTTTAGTTCGAATAAAAGTCTGCCCTTATGAAATCAGTAATCTACAATTTTTTAGCAAATATTTCTGTTGATTTTAGCAAAATAAACTGTTATTTGCATTCTACAAAATTTGAGGTAAATATAGCAAAACTTTTGTTAATATTACAATTTTTGTTTGCTATTTTGAGTCAACATATATTCAGTGAAAGTTTTTGCTAATTTCTCAAAGTAAAATGCTATTTTCACTTAACTAAAATTCACATCGAATATAACTAAAATTTTGTAAAGTTAACAGATTTATTTTTCTTGTACTTATTTTATTAATATTTTGCAAAAAAGCTGCTACATTTAGCAGTTGTTTCTGCAAGGTACTTTTTAATGAATTTTAGTAGCTTTTATTTTTTTTTTGCTATTTGTACAAGTTTATTTCTATGAGTAATAAGCCATTACGAGAAGGAAAAAAATATTGGGTCTAAAAATAGATTTTGAAAAAATTACGAATTAAAAAAATATGTTATTAAAAGTCTTAAAAGTAATGAGTTATGCATTACTGGTAGTCTTATATAAACATGAATTACAATTGAATACATATATGCATGCAAGGGTAAGAATAATAAGCCCTTACCAGAAGGAAAAAAATAATGGGTCTAAAAATAGATTTAAACAAAAATACGAATTAAAAAAAATATTTTTCTATTGAATTTGTTTAAAATTAATATAGATTGTGTACATTTTCAAACATTTAATAATTATTTTTTTTAGTTTGTAGTGGTAGTCTTTTTTCTCTGAAATATATATATAAATATATTTTTTTTTTAAATATGGTCGATCCAGGAATCGATCCCGGGTCGTTAGATTACGAGGCGACTGCTCTATACAGTAAGCCACCGAGGCATATATCATTTGATAGTTTAAAACATAAATTAAGTTTTCTTCTATGGATACCAAAACTAACACCCCAGGAAAAAATTACACACTCCAAAAAGAAGGTGATGCCCACACTTGCTTACATATCTCATTGCCAAATTTAGTAACTGCAATACCAAACTCATTCCAACGATAGAGTCAAAGAAGCAAGTAGTATTGTAATCAATTCTTTAAATTTAAACCAGAAAGCATGAACTCAATAACAAAGTAATTAATTACTTAAAAGAAAATAACAATTTTATTAACTTATATGTATAACTTTTTGTACTCAAGAAGTAATCATATACTTTTTCTTAATAAAAGGACGTTATTGGAAGTAGTTCCTAATTTTGAAAAAAGAAGTTATTCAATTTTAAAGAATTTATCTCATATATTTTTTCAAACAAATTTTTATTTGCAGGAAAATAATATTAAAAACAGAAATTGCATGATGCCTAAATTTTGTTAAACTGCGGTTAGGTATAAATTAGGGAAGCGCACGTGAGCAGAAAATTGTGAGTGGAAGATGAAATTACTGACGTTATCGTGAGTGAGTGTAAAAAAAAATTTCGAGAAAGATTGTGCGTGAGTCATATTTTTGTTTTTTCAATTTTGAATCGTTCTTTTTTTTGAAAAATTTATATTTTCGTGGTTTATAGCTCTAAAATTATGACAAACCCATGTTATCATAAGAATTCGATGTTTCACTTTTTAGGATTTTATTTCCGTATGAGTTTTGATCGTTATATTTGAGTGACTTAGGAGAATCACGTGTGAGTAAAAGTTGAATTTACTTATGGAACTACTGCTTTTTTTTTAAATGTAAATACTTCTTATTTTTTCTAGTGAACTATTTTTTTTTTTTTTTTTTTGTGTAAGTACTTCGTAATTTTACAATGGAACTATTTCTTTATTAAAAAATGTATGTAGTTCTTAAAAATATAAAGTAAATGGTTCTTCGGTAAAAAAAATAATCAATTCTAAAGAATCAATTATTTTAGTCTCACGCCCTGTTAAAAGAATCGAGTAGGTAATCTTGTAAGGAATGCGTTCTGCCCAAAATGCTTGATTACAAACCCGCTTACCTTTTTGGAAATTTTTTGCTGGGACCTTACCCTTTAGCTAACAAAAATACGAATTATAATGAGTCTAAAAATAGAAGAAAGAAAAAGGTTGTATCATGATATGTTTCCCGGAAGTAATAAGATGAATAACCTATTATTGTTCACCAATAATTTTTTGTATGAAAGTAATCCATTATAAGTTAAGCTTCTAATTGGTAATCCATTATTTTATTATTTAAAGCAATTCAGAAGCTAATAAGTACTCATTACAAAGTAATGTATTAAATAATAGGTAGTCATTACCATGTTTTTGCTGGGGCTCTATACCCTGAGCCACCGACGGATATAATATATCATAGTTAAAGACATAAGCTAATTTTTCTTCTATTTAAATTTATTCAAGATATGCCAAAACTAACAACTTACCCTATAGCTAACAGAAATGCGAATTATAATGAGTCTAAAAATAGATTATCAGAAAACTGTTGTATCATTAAACTTTTCAAGGAAGTAAATATAATTTTTTGTATGGAAGTAATCTATTATAACAATAATTTTTTGTATGAAACTAAACCATTATAAGTTTCTTATTGGTAACCCATTATTTTATTATTTAAAGTATTGCAGAATGAAATAAATACCCATTACAAATTAATGCATAAAATAATAAGTAATCATTACTAAGTTTTTTCAGGGGCTCTATACCCTTAGCCACCGACTCATATAATATATCATAGTTTAAGATATAAGTGAATTTTTCTTCTATACTCTCATATTAATCAATGTATAAAATTACGAAATTAATGTCAAACAACGAAAACTTTCGTTAATGAACAAAATTTCGTTTATTTTACTTAAGTTTTGAAATTTTTTGTTATTTTGAAATTTTTTTTTCGTATTTTTATACATGGATTATTACACTTATAATAATCCAAATTTTCGTGTATTTTACGAAAGTTTTTGTTATTTTGACATTTTTTCGTATATTTATCCATGGATTATTATCAGTGTATGAGTGTACACATTTATTCTAGATATACCAAAACTAACACCTTACCCTTTAGCTAACAAAAATACGATTTATAAAACCATTGTCTAAAAATAGATTTTCAGAAAATGGTTGTATCATAATAAAGAGTCCGCCAAATAACTTTTTTTTTGAACACCTGAATCAATTGGACTTTGTATGGCGTCATACCAAGGTCTTTATGCAAAATTCGTCTCAATGATGTCTCCGAAATGTTCAATTGTTGAGAACGACGGTGAATTGATGTTGATGGCGCTTCACGCACACTTTCTGCCACAGCAGCAATATTCTCGGGTGTACGCACTGTTTTTGGCTTTTCACGCTTTGGTTTATCGATGAGGATGCCAGTTTCTTTCACTTTTTTCACAAGATAACGAACATACGGACCATATTCGTTCAGCGGAAGGATAAAACTAATTATCTGTCAAATCAGACATGAGCTAAGTGTTACCATTCACGAAATAAGCACTAGTTGAAAAAAAAACGTTAGATGGCGGACCCTTTATTTTGCTGAAAATAATAAGATGAATAACCCAGCCTCAGATAAGATAAATAACCCAACCTCATTATTCTCACTTTTTCTGTAAGCGAGAGGGTAATCATAACCCATGAATTTTGGGTCATCGCGAACCAAACTAACTAGTGAACACCTCTATGCTCTATTTACACGCTTCATTACTTATTAATGTCTGTTTTTGCTGGGAAACTATTATAGTTCACCAATTATTATCTGTATGATAGTGATACATTCTAAGTTTCTTATCGGTGACCCATTATTTAAAGTAATTAAAAAGGTAATAAGTACTCATTACAAAGTAATGTATACAATAATAAGTAGCCATTGCCATGTTTTTGCTGGGATAGCTCTAGTACTTTATCCCTTAAAGTGTATATTTTTTTATGAAAGCCATGGGAACATTATTCATAAAAAGCAACAACGTGTTTATGTATTAAATAAATGCTTGTAAATTTGTGTACTCTAACCAAACTAACCAAACTCTAACCAAAAAGTATTCGGTACTTTGTTTTAGTGCTTACTTTCATATAGGGTAGAACATTTTTGGTCTTCAAAGGTTAGTAAGGTCATTATGCTTGTTAGGAAAATACCCTAGCCACGTGTTTGATTGCTAACAAGACAAGAATCCCAGCAAAACTTCGGTACTACGTTGCACAGAAAAAACTAATAACAGGTATGAATTAAAAAATTGATTGAATCAATTAATATTTAATTGCTCTTGCACCTATCACGGCAATGATAATATTAATTAAAACTTTTATTGAAAATTAAAAGAAAAAAAGCTACAAATAACTATCTACAAAAAAAAATTATGACACTCAAAAAAAGTGTGTATGTATGTGTTTTTAGTAATGCTGTGTCTGCTTGAGTATTTGTGTGTGTGCTTGTTTTTTTGTAAACTACAAATGCATTTGGTATTTTATACTGAAGATTTTCTATTTAACAATACAGAATATGAAAAAATATTTGGAGAATTATGTCTAAAATAAAATATGTATTTATATATTTAAAAGTCAATTAAAATATTAATTGATTCAATTAAATATTCGTTTACAAACAAATTTAATTCAAATCAAAACTTTTATTAGATATTTTAGGTTGATAATTTTTTCTGTGTAGTATTACGGAACATGTTACCTGGTAACACCAAATGCACATGTTTAAATGTTTTTATGATATAATTAGTTCGTTTCTACATGAAATTTAATATAATTGAATTTTTGTACAAATTTGACTATTTTAAAATAATATTCGTTATACAAATTAAGGATTTTAATAAAAAAGTTTTTGATAACTCTTAACCTGTAAATGAGAAGTAACATGTTAATGAGGTGAGTAGTTACCTCGATGGACATGCCCTTGTTAAAATAATGGAGTTTGTAATAGAAAAGCAAAAAACAGATTACCTCTTTATTACATAAAGTTTATTTTTAAACCTAAA